>ML822670.1:2153-15529 GCA_009831015.1 Picea engelmannii | reverse complement strand
TTTCATCCATAGTATTATTCCTATTCAGAATTAACAGATGCATTATATCAGTTATTTAACCATATAACATTCAGCCAAAGAGGGAATAGGATAACATCTATGAACCAGTTCATTGAAAGACAAAGGGAACAACCACATTCCTCCCAACCTTAGAATGGAACAACCCACATCACGTGTTTCATTCACCCCCTATCCTCACCATGAATCCATGAGGGAAGAATAAAAAATCTACCTCAACAATAATCCTTTAGTCTCAGAAAACATCTCCTTGCCTCAGACTTAGAAATTGGTGTTCATAACAGTAAGAGATCAATCATTTCCCCATCATATATATTCACTATCCTTTTTTTGCCTAGGTATTTTCCCCCCTTGGGAATTTTTACATCTTTCCAAATCCCTGATTTCCAAGGGCTGACAATGGACAAATTCTTGATTTTCCACTTGTAACAATCATCCCTGAGGTAGTTCCAACATTTTCCCCACTCATGGAGTCATGGTCAGTTGATTGCAACATGGTTGTTCCATTTGTCTTCCAGCAATAATTATAAAATATTTTTTTTCATACAATTGTCATAGTCAAGAAGTTAGTTGGGTAAAATTAGGCCTCTACCCAACAGTCACAATCATTAAATACAATTAATTAAATTCGAAATTTGAAATTGCCAAAAACGGAAAAAAATTTCCAATTTCGAATTAACCAATAACAGAATAACTTTCCTAAGAAATGTCAAAATTAAAAATAAATTATTTTTGGGGATGTCACACCATCCATGGAGAATAACCCCAATCCATGTAAGGATGAAGGAGCAATGGGATACATCCTCCCAGCGATGAATAAATTTGTGTCCACTTCAGGTAGCTCCTTAGGTGGCCATCATTGCACTAGATGTTTATACCTCAAGGGAAACTCAATGTCACCTATGCTCTCAACATCATAATTACATGACTCTCAATTGACAACAAAAAATTGCATGCGTATACAAAATCTTTTCCTTACCTTTTTAGATCGAGTTGATCTAGAAATGGTAGATCTAGTACAACACGTCTCACTTTCAACCTCTCTTAGTATATCATGATCATCACTCAAGGAAGATAGATCCGACAGATACCTACTTGGTGGTACCTACACTCGTCAAAACAAAAAGATAAGTTATCATGCCAATATATGTTTTGGGTACCAACACAGTTGCATATATGATGCAGGAGCATCGCTCCAAGCCAGCAGCGCACCAGCCAACTAGCTCATCAAGTGTGCATTCAATGGAAGTGGAGAGGAGCCCAGGTATTAAATGTTGTAAGGTTGGAAAAGACAAAAATCCATGCATATGCCCAGGCTTTAGATGTAGGTTTCCTTAAATAGGTTGTAAGGCTGGGATCTAGATCTGATTTGGACTAGACAACCCATTCAATGTAATTCAATGTAATTGAATAGAGTAGGTGAGATGGAGGGAAGAGCTCGAAGAGCCCCTCATGTAAAAGATCCTTTGTATGTAGGATGAGTTAGAACTAGTTGGGTAAGTCAGTATAGTCGAGATATAGGAGAGCTCTGCGAGAGTTAGAGTGGAGGAGAGAAGGAGCCGAGACTCTGTCAAAGTCTGAGCTCAAGAACACCTCGTAAAGGAGGCATTTCATATTAATATAAGGAGCAGATTTCCTGCATGATTTTTTGTCTGTCTTCCTGTGTTTATGAATGTCTTTGTGTGTTTTCATATGTTGTAAATGTGTGTTAGTATGAATTTGCAGGGATAGATAGATGCTGCTATCTGTGAGTTCTTTGACTTTCAGGTTTGGGGTTCTTTTAGGCTTCACACCAAGATGGTGTGACAGAATTCTATGGGTTCTAAAATCCATTCCATAGATGCACTCTTGAATTCTGTGGAATTTCAACGAAGACGTGCTAGGAGGGCACACTAGTTGAATTCATTGACTCAGGAGGAAACCTCAAGGTTGATGAACACCTTGGAGGTGAGGCTGTGCAGAGGAGGACATAGTAGAAGACAGAATCACTGAGGGGTTCTATAGAGCTCTGCTAGGAGGAAATCAAGCAGGTGCAGATAGTGCACAGGAGAACTCTTGTTTGAGTTCAGAGGAGAAGACAGAATCATTAAGGATTATGGAAAATCTACCAGGAGGGAATTGAGTAGGTGCCAGAGTACACAAAGAACTCTTAGAGTTCTAAGGAAGAAGAAGTGTCACAGGAGGACCTTCATAGGGTTGTTGAATACCCTCAAGCTTAGAAAAGAAGTGCTTGAGCATAAGTTGCCAAGAGGGCACTTATATTCCCCTTGAAGGGAGAGAAAAGGAGTTGAGACTCTTAAAGGTTTGAGTAGGGAAAATCTCAGGACATATAGCACCTTCATGTGCGTAGAGACCCTGTAGGAATCATAGAGGTCGAAGAAACCTTTCAAGGTTTCAGAATGATAAGCTCATGAGGAGCAGTGCCTTTGCGCATAGAGCAACAAAAGAAAGGAGTGTAGAGGTAGAGAAACCTTTGAGGTTTTAGAATCGACAAAGCTCAGGAGGGACAACACCTTAGAATACAGGCGGGAGCCAAGGATATAGGCTTCACAACAGGAGCAAAGGTCGAGACCTTTGAAGCATTTGAAGTCTTCCAAGCTCAAGAAGAAGCGCAAGCTCAAGAGGGAGCACAGCTTCCATTAGATCAACTGGAGAGAATGAGGTCAGGATCGTTGAATCTACATCCAGGCAAGCAGGAGAAGAATGCACAAGGAAGGAGAATAGATATGGGCCATCAGATCTATCTCAGATAGGCGATAGCCATCGGATCTGGGAGACAGTGCGTGCAAGTTATTATTGCATATGAGATGAGGGGAGGCTCGTCAAAGTCCCAAAATGGAAGAGGCATCGGGATTTCAAAATTTGGGGATCAGAGCATCAAGGGGTCGTGGAATCACTACATTGTGATCTCCTGATCCTCGATGTCCCAAAGGAATTTGAACCATCCATCACTCAGAGGATGTATGGCGGTAAATCGAGGACCCATCAGGATTTTAGATATTGGGAGACAGAGAGGTAGGAGTTCACAAGAGAGGAAGTCTTGATTCATGAAATCCTGCTGACATCAGAGCCATCTATCTGCGGAGGACATGTGTCACAAGATCCTCATATTTTGGGGATTTGACATCGAAGAGAGGAACGGAGGAGTCTTTCGACTTCGCAACTTGCGAAGTCCCAAAGTGATCAAGGCCATCCATATATGGAGGACACATGGCAATGATCGAGGAATTACCGGGAGTTCGGTTACTGGGAGTTCGAAGGACCAGGGATCAGTTTCATTGGGTTCGTATGTCTCAAAATACCAAGAATATCGGGACCGTCCAACAAGAGGATACGTGGCGGCGATCGAGGCATCGAGAAAATCCCTGAAAGGGTTATACCAGGTTTCGACATACCGGGGATCCTGTAGACGAGAGCAGAGTAAAGGGTTGCAATAGAGATCATGAAGTCTTGAAGATTGAAACCCAGAAGCATTGAAGGGACACGATAGGAAGATAGCATTTCAGCACACTGGGGATCGAGATTTCAGAAGTCCTAGAGACAAGGAATCTGATCTCTTGGGGATGAAAAAACCAAAGTCACAAAACACGACATAGAGAGGAGTGGGGCTGCAGTCACACCTGGTATCGGGATATCAGGATTCGACATTTCATGGATCCCGTAGACATAAAGTTAGAACACTTCATATCAGAAGTCCCAAAGTCGTGAAACACGATGCATCCTTTGGAGCAGAAAGAAGCCAAGGATTTCAGCATTTTAGGGATCGGCTTTTCGGTTGTTCTGAGGAGCAGGATCCGGGGGATGCGGTCATGAAGGAAGCGGTCACATGAACGAGATGTGGGCTAGGGATAATTGTCATTAAATACTATTTTGGCATTTGGAATTTCATCATATCGGGTTTTGGAGGATCGAGGGGGTAGAGACTCTCAACAGTAGGACTCGTGGAGTCCCAAAATCTGAAATCCCTTTTTCGACAAACGGTCGCGATCGTGTTGGAGGCCATGGGGAAGTTGAAGGACCTGTGGATCGAATGTTGAGGTTCCAATAGGGATCCAAAAGAGATGCTTTATCTCAGGGAAGATTTGAAATGATCCTGTGAGTGGTTCTTGGCCTGAGGGAAATAGGTCTACGACATCAAGTAGTATCAGATCTTGACTCTATTTGTATATTGCAGGTAGAGGAAGCGAGAGGAGAAAGAGTACTCTGATACACATCAGTTTGGTATCAGAGGAAGGCAAAGTATTGAGACTTTGTGGCGATTGCTTGTAGGTACGCAACAGTCAAGAAGACAATCGGGAGGACTGTAGGGGATGCTGGAATCACTTAGGGTTGTAGAGTGATAGTAGCAGATTTGCCAGGAGGGAAAATTGAAGGAAGGAATATGGCTACTAAAGGCCATGCATGTGGTGTAAACAAAATCCATCAACAATAGAGCAAGGCTGATATGGATAAAGAACTCGTCGATATCAAAGCGAGGATGGAGGAACTTGCACTACAAATGCAGCAGGATGAAAGATCACATTGGGTGTATGAATGGTCCATGAGGACGAAGGTAAAATGGCCAGTCAGGGAATTGGTGTCCAAAAGACAGTGGAGGCTGATAAGAGGATGGTCGAGGCATGTTGAAAGCCTCAGGAATGATGAGAAGGAGATGGTTCAGGTATGTGAACCAGAGGCTAGGATAAATATCAGTGATGAGGATGAACTGAGATCACTAGAAGATCTCAGAGATTTCCATGTGTGCAGAGATTGCCAAGAGGGCAGAACAAAAATTTCCAATTTCCAGGTGGGCAATGAGATGAGATCATTGTGGGATCTCATAGAATGTCAAGAGGATAGCAGGGAAATTTCATGTTGCTAGGAGGTTAATGAGATGGGATCCGAGGATCTCATAGACTGCTAAGAGGGTAGCATAAAGTTTCTACATTTCTAGGTGGGCAGGGGAACAGAGGTGAGGCTATCTAAAAGTCTCATGAACTCAGAGTTGAGTTCGGATCAGCCAGAGGAGCTGACAGAGGAAAAATATCAGAAGGACATTTTGATCATTGGAGGAATCGAAATATTCCTGCTATATATCCCAGTCGAGGCCAGCGTGTGTGTTGTTGATGCAGCAACAACAGAAAAACAGCCAGCAGTGACTGTCAAAGAAATGGAGCAGACACTAATGTTTTCCCAAGGAGAAGGAGATGAGCATTCATAAGAATGGATCAAAATTTTCAGACAGGAAGCTAAAAAGGAGATGATTGCAACACTGGAGCTTGTAGCAGAAGAAGAGGAGGAGGAAGCAGATAGCATGGATTTTGTTGATCTGTATCAATAATTGGAAACCCTAGAGAGAAGGATGATAGTGCAGAGAATACACATCCAATAGATGAAGTTGGAAGAAGATGCAGGAGGAGCATACCATCCCAAGGAACAACTGGGAGAGGTTGGACTTGAGCCAACACAAAGAGAGATGGTAGAAACAACACTATCACAGGGAGAAGCTGAGTAGCAACTGAGTAATGAGATTGAAGAATTGGAATCTGCCATAGAATGGCAAGTTAAGGCCACGAGGGATGGAGAAGATGGCATGGGATATCATGATGATCTACCCATTTGCAGAGAAGAAATCTAGCCAAGAAGACTGCAAAGATAGAGCCAGCTAGGACAACAACTAGACGAGGAGATAGAGCCGGTCAGGAGGATGATGTTGAAGTCAGCACAAGAGACTACCAGCAGAGAAACTTTGAGCAAAAGAGGGTCTACCATAGTAGCATAACAACAGTAGCAATAAAAGTAGATAAGTGGAGCAGATGAAAAACTCCAAAGAATTGTTTGGGATCCAAGAGGATTTCGACAACCATGCTGGGAAGCTCATGAGCAGGATATCATGAATTTTTCACAGCAGAGGAGTATGATGCAGGAGCATCGCTCCAAGCCAGTAGCACGCCAGCCAGCCAACTCATCAAGTGTGCATTCAATGGAAGGGGAGAGGTGCAACCCTCTCAATTTTGAAATTTGAATTTGTATTAAATGTTGTAAGGTTGGAAAATCCAAAAAGCCATGCATATGCAAAGGCTTTAAATATAGGTTTCCTTAAATAAGTTGTAAGTCTAGGATCTAGATCCAATTCGAACTATACAACCCATTCAATGTAATTCAATGTAATTGAATAGAGTAGGTGAGATGGAGGGAAGAGCTCGAAGAGACCCTCATGTAAAAGATCCTTTGTATGTAGGATGAGTTAGAAGTAGTTGGGTAAGTCAGTAGAGTCGATATATAGGAGAGCTCTGTGAGAGTTAGAGTGGAGGAGAGAAGGAGCCGAGACTCTGTCAAAGTCTAAGCTCAAGAACACCTTGTAAAGGAAGCATTTCATATTAATATAAGGAGTAGATTTCATGCATGAGTTTTTGTGTGTTTTCATGTGTTTATGAATGTCTTTCTGTGTTTTCATATGTTGTAGATGTGTGTTAGTATTCATTTGTAGGGATAGATAGATGTTGTTATTTGTGGGTTCTTTGAATTTTAGGTTTGGGGTTCTTTGAGGCTTCATTCCAAGAGGGTGTGATAGAACGCTACGGGTTCTGAACGCCAATGCATAGATGCACTCCTGAATTCTACAGAATTTTGATGAAGACATGCCAGGAGGGCGCACTAGCTGAAGTCATTGAATCAGAAGGAAACCTCAAGGTTGTTGAACACCTTGGAGGTGAGACTATGCAGAGGAGGACACAGTAGAAGACAAAATCATGGAGGGGTTCTCTAGAGCTCTACCAGGAGGGCATTGAGCAGGTGCAGATAGTGCACAGGAAAACTCGTGTTTGAGTTCAAAGGAGAAGACAGAATCACTGAGGATTCTGGAAACTTTGCCAGGAGGGATTTGAGCAGGTGCCAGAGTGCACAGAGAACTCTTAGAGTTTTGAGGAAGAAGAAGTGTCACAGGAGGAATTTCACAGGGTTGTTGAATACCCTACAATCTTAACAAATAAGTGCTTGAGAATAAGTTGCCAAGAGGGAACTTATATTCCCCTTGAAGGGAGAGAAAAAGGGTTGAGACCCTTAAAGGTTTGAGTGGGGAGAAGCTCAGGACAAATAGCACATTTGTGTTCGTAGAGACACTATAGGAATCACAGAGGTCGAAGAAACCTTTCGAGGTTTCAGAACGAGAAGCTCAGGAGGAACAATGCTTTTGCACACAGAGCAATAGAAGAAAGGGGTGCAGAGGTCGAGAAACCTTTGAGGTTTCAGAATTGACAAAGATTAGGAGGGACAACACCTTAGAATACAACTGAGAGACGAGGATATAGGCTTTACAGTAGGAGCAAAGGCTGAGACCTTTGAAGCATTTGAAGTCTTCCAAGTTCAGGAAGAAGTGAAATCTCAGGAGGGAGCACAACTGCAATTAGATCAACTAGAGAGAACGAGGTCAAGACCATTGAATCTACGTCTAGGTAAGCAAGAGAAGAGCACACAAGGAAGGAGAATAGATCTGGGCCATCAGATATAGCCCCAATAGTCGATAGCCATCATATCTGGGAGAAGGAGCGCACGAGTTAATCTCACATATGAGCTGAGCGGAGGCTCATCAAAGTCCCGAAATGGCAGAGGCATCGGGATTTCAAAATTCGGGGATCGGAGAATCAAGGGGTCATGGAATTGCTTCACTGCAATCTCTCGATTCCCGAAGTCCCGAAGGAATTTGAACCATCCATCACTCAGAGGATACGTGGCAGTAATCCGAGGACCCATCGGGGTTTCGGATATCGGGAGATAGAGAGGTAGGCATTCAGGAGAGAGGAAGCCTCGACTCACAAAATCCTGAAGACATCAGAGTCATCTATCTGTGGAGGACATGTGTCACAAGATCATCGTATTTTGGGGATTTGGCATCGAAGAGAAGAATGGAGGAGTCTTTCGACTTCGCAACTTGGGAAGTCCCGAAGCGATCACGGTCGTCCATCTATGGAGGACACATGGCACTGATCGGGGAATTACCGGGAGTTTGGTTACAGGGAGTTCGAAGGACCAGGGATCAGTGTCATTGGGGTTGCAAGTCCTGAAATATCGAGAGTATTGGGACCATCCAACCGGAGGACATGTGGTGGAAATCAAGGCATCGGGAAAATCCTCGAAAGGGTTATACCAGGTTTCGGCATACCGAGGATCCCGTAGACGAGAGCAGAGCAAAGGGATGCAATGGAGATTGTGAAGTCTCAAAGGTCAAAACCCCAAAGCATTGAAGGGACATGATAAGAAGCCGACATTTCGGCATATCGAGGATCGAGATTTCAGAAGTCCTAGAGACAAGGAATCTGGGCTCTTGGGAATGAAAACCCCGAAGTTGCGAAATGCGACATAGAGAGGAGTGGGGTTGCGGTCACACCTGGTATCATGATATCAAGATTCGGCATTTTAGGTATCCCGCAGACATAAAGTCAGAAAACTTCACATTGGAAGTCCCAAAGTCGCGAAACACGACGCATCCTTTGGAGGAGAAAGTAGCCAAGGATTTTGGCATTTCACTGATCGTCTTTTCGGTTGTTCTGAGGAGGAGGATCTGGGAGCTGCAGTCACGAAGGAAGTGGTCACATGGACAAGATGTGGGCCAGGTATAATTGTCGTTAAATCCTATTTCGGCATTCGGCATGTTGGTATATCGGGTTTCGGAGGATTGAGCGGGCAGAGACTCTCGATAGCAGGACTCACGGAGTCCCGAAATCGGAAAT
Organism: Picea engelmannii; assembly: GCA_009831015.1. NCBI lineage: Eukaryota > Viridiplantae > Streptophyta > Pinopsida > Pinales > Pinaceae > Picea > Picea engelmannii. The sequence goes on along the minus strand of ML822670.1, from coordinate 6,803 downwards.
CCCTTTTTTGGCAAAAGGTCGCGGTCGTGTTGGAGGCTGTGGGGAAGTTAAAGGACCTGTGGATCGAATGTTGAGGTTCTGATAGGGAACTAAAAGAGCCTCTTTGGCTCAGGGAAGATTTGAAATGATCCTATGAGAGGATCTTGGCCCGAGGGCAGCAGGTCTGTGACGTCAATATAGTTGCAAATAGTTGCATAAGTTGAATTGTTGCATAAAGTTGCACATAGTTGCATATAGTTGCATAAGTTTCATATAGTTGCATAAGTTTCAGAGTTGCATAAAGTTGCATATAGTTGCATATTGTCACTAAAAAACATGATAACTTGCATTTTTTCATATAGTTGCATAGTTGCAGTTAGTTTCATATAGTTGCATATTTGAATATAGTTGCATATAGTTGCAATATAGTTGCATATAGTTGCATAAGTTGCATTTTTTCATAAAGTTGCATATATTTTCATATAGTTTCATAGTTGCATATAGTTGGATAAGTTTCATATTTGCATATAGTTGCATATAGTTGCATAGTTGCATAAGTTTCATATGGTTTCATATTTGCATATAGATGCATATAAAATTGTTTCAATATAGTTACAATATAGTTGCATAAGTTGCATTGTTGCATAAAGTTTCATATAGTTGCATATAGTTGCATAGTTGCATATAGTTGGATAAGTTGCATATTTGCATATAGTTGCATATAGTTGCATAAGTTGCATATAGTTGAATATAGTTGCAATATAGTTGCATAAAGTTGCATATAGTTGCATATAGTTTCATAAGTTGCATAAGTTGCATTTTTGCATAAAGTTGCATATAGTTGCATATAGTTGCATAGTTGCATATAGTTGCATATTTGCATATAGTTGCATACAAAATTGTTAGTATTTTTTTATCAACATATATCCCTGGATGCTCAGTGGAGAACTGGATTTGAGACCCATCAAAGAGTTCAAGTGGGGATCGATAGTTTGGAAATCCGAGATCCTAGAATTTCACATATTTCGAAAGCGCCTTTAGTGGCTGGTGGCGAATGGAGGAAAGGTTCAAGTTGGAAGCAATGTTGGGGTTGGTTGTGATATATATTACAATATGATTGAGTTGTTGTTTAATCCATTGTATGCATAGGGTCTAATGGTTTTTATGAAGTTGTACAAACTATAAAGGAAAGGGTTTTGGTATTCTATATGGAAGATTGTGAAGGCATTGAACTTGAGAGGAGACAATGGAATGGAATAAAAAAACTATAGAAGTAAGTTAACTAGAACCTAAGTGTACATAAGGGATATTAAGGACACATTGGTATGGGGAGCCAACAAATGTGAAGGCACATACACAGTTCAGTTGGGTTATAACGTTTCCTTCCTTCCATTGTAGGAGAACCACACTAAGTGGTCCATGTAGAATATAGTGTAGAAGGTTAAAGCTCCTCATAAAACACATTTTTGTGGTTCCTCCTTTCCAATACAATATTAACATGGGATAAAATAGAAAACAATAGTTGACAAGGTCTATGAATATATCCTTTCTACAAGGAGAATGAAGAAACTATTTTCCACCTCTTCATAGCTTGACACTTCTCACAGGAATTTGGGCAACAACCAAACGATTCACAAATGGATAAGGGAGTTGGAGTGGCTTGTAAGTAGAGATGTTAACTCATTATTGGAGGATAAAGATGTAAGGGAAAAACACCATTCATTTCCTCCTTTTGTGCTATGGGCCATGTGGGTGGCATGAAATGGCTATAGTTTTAAATACATAGTCTACACTCTTCAATTGTTTTACAAGATTGAGAGTGCATACAATTCATTCTTTTTAGCCCCAAGAAAAAGAAAGATAGGGTTGTTCTTCCTCTAAATTTGGATGAATATGTTTCATGGGGTTTCTTGAATGGGGCCTCTCAAGGTATTCTAGGGCCTATGGAGTAAGACCTATTTACATAACAAAATACCATTGGTGGTCCTTTGAGTAGGGCATGATATTGATCATAAAAATGACCAACTAGTACATTCACAAAGTATTGCTACATAAAATATTTTCCGCTACTCTATTTATCCAAGAACAACCTTAACCATATTTGAGATAACCTAAACCCAAACTACCTCCTTGGTAAATCAGGTTACTCACCACCTAGGAAGTTCATCACTTAATAAAAGGTGCTTGAATCTGACATCATATAAGTTACTTTGTTGCACTTCCAACACTTAGTAATGATGATATAACTGCAATACATGTGGTAGTTAATGATGGGAGGTTACTTGGTTACTCTAATATAATGTTTTGATTGACAATGCATCACAAAAGGATTTATGAGTATCTGACATTGTATATGAATGATTTAGTGATTTCAAAGGTACAATATTCCCAAATTTGGGTTTGCACATTATTTATGTTTATCATTAAAATGAAGTCATGTTCAATACCAAATGTGGCAACATCATTGCACTTGCATTTCTACTCACTTTGAAATTTGATTATATGCTACATAGTGGTTTTGAGTGTCCTTAGTTCCTTAAAAGGCAATTGCAATTCAATTCTTCAATCATAGTTTAGAATGTTATCTTGGCTTGCAACATTGGTTTTCATGTGTTAAAAGCATCCCAAAGGCCCGCACTTGATTTTTAGAGTTGGGGTTGGTTGAAGGCATGGATTTGTTACAATTTTGTTTCCATGGTTGTATTGGAATGATTTCCATGTTATTTCATGGTTATAGTTGCCTGGAGGAATAAGTGTTGTAGTGCATTGTTTATTTCTATTTGAATCCTAAACTATATGATATGCTACCCCAACCTAGCACTGAAAACTAAGTGTTTGACCTCAACAACGATGATGGCGAACATATATTGCATGGACTATGGTTTATCGCTTTGGACTTTGGATGATAGAGTGATTTGGTAGGTATTAGGATTGCAAAATTTTGTATGGTTGTTGATTTCCTTGATATTGATTGGTAGTATGAGGATTGATCACCATTATAATGAACTACTTGGATGATCAGGGTTGTGGTTGAGAATCAATAGTTTGTTCTCACTCTCTTCATTTACCCTTCTTGGCTTGGTAGTCCATGATTTGTGTTGTCAAAGTTTATTAAAGTACTATGCGGTGACATGTTGAGCCCTTGCTTCTCAACTTCATAAGTAAATTTGGTTTTAGCATAATCCAAATATAGATTATGTTGTCTATATTTTCATATAGTTTCATACGAAATTGTCATATAGTTGCATATAGTTGGATATAGGGACAATGATTTGTTGTACAACCAAACAAGGGATTGGCTTCCATGGCGAGAGATCAAGTAACTTCAAACTGGCCTATCCTGGAATGACTTCAAATCCTAATCCTGGATGCTCTCTTCCTCAATTTAGACTTGCAATCACCCTGCACCGATTGGAATATTATCAAAACAAGATCCATATAAATTTCACGAAATATAAGCCTAATTTTGGCTACAAGTGGCTTTGTGCTAAGCCTTTCCTTGAGGGATGTCTGAAGAATATTTCACAAGTCAAGTCAAAGCAAAAAACCTGGCTCTTTCAGCAGTGAAGCCTTTGGAAGCTAGCACTAGAACCAAATAAATATTTTCTCATTTGGTCTTTAGTGTTGGGGGATCCGCCTCTAGATAAAATCCTAATGTACCTAGGAGTCCAAAACTAGTGTTGTCTCCATTACAAGAAAGTTGAAACCTTGAAACACTTGTTAAAAGTTTATCACTTAACCAAGTTTTCTTGGGCCTAAGTAGACTCAATGTGTTGTCAATATCTCCTATGCTCCATTACATGGAAGAGAACCCTATTAGGAAATTTTCTTCCTTGGGATATAGAGTTCCATTTTCCTGGAAAAAATTTCAAGTTGAAGCGCTTTATTCTATGAAGGAAACTTAATGAAGTCGTATTTAATAAGATAGAGCCTTAATGAACTTTCTCGTGGTGTGAGTTATTTCAATGTAGGGAGATTTTTTGTTGTGGGAATATGTTAAATATTGAGGAGGTTGATTTCGATATTTTGGGGGGACGAGTTAGAGAGTTTGGGGTGTTTTTCTACCACAAGGGTCAAGTGCATACCCAGTTGGAAAATTTGTGGCGACATGAATCATATTGTCAATTGTGGGGTTGATTTACTCACATTTGGTTGCACCAACACATTTTTGGGGGCGATTTACTCACATCTAGGAGAGTTCCCTCTCCTTCCAACACAAAATGGAACTAACACAAACTTATAAAAACAAAAAGAGTATTCTTTCATTAAAAATGTAAATTCATGAAGTGCTCAGAGTTACTCACCATCCTTTCCATCACCTCCTCTGCGTGCACCCTAACCTCCTCTCATTCTCCTCTGTGTGTGCCCTCCTCTCTACTCTGTGTGCCCTCCTCCTCTACTTGCACGCTCCTCTCTAGTCTACGTGCAACCAAATTCAACTCCAGCTAGCTCGCGCGAGAGTTGAGTTCAAATGTGTTTTTCTTTTCAAAACTATGTTTTGTTATTTGTTTTTTTTTTGTTTTTTATTTTTTATTTTTTATTTTTATTATAGTTATATATAATATAATATATATAATTTATAAATTATATATATTATAAATAGAATACATAATATATAATAATATATATTATATATATATTAAATATAATATATAAATTATAAATTATATA
>ML822669.1:91536-139660 GCA_009831015.1 Picea engelmannii | reverse complement strand
ACAAGGATGAATTTTGGAATAAGGCCATGGATGAAGAATTGGATCAAATAGAGAAAAATGACACTTGGGAATTGGTTCCAAGACCAAAGAATAAGAATGTGATCGGCACAAAATGAGTTTTCAGGAATAAATTGAATGAAGATAGACAGGTTACAAGGAAAAACACTAGATTAGTATGTAAAGGATATGCACAGATTGAAGGAATCGACTTTGAAGAGACATTTGCCCCAGTTGCCAGAATGGAAGCAATCCGTTTAATTTTAGCTTATGCATGCTCCAAAAATGTTAAAGTATATCAGATGGACGTAAAATTAGATTTTCTGAATGGGGAACTTGAAGAAGAAGTCTACATTGAACAACCAAAATGATTTCAGTTGTCAGAGAACACAGACTATGTATGTAAATTAAAGAAGGCCTTGTATGGTCTAAAACAGGATCCTAGAGCATGGGACTCCAGACTGGATACGTATCTACAGCAGGCAGGGTTCAGAAAAGGAAGTGCAGACAACAACCTCTACATCAAGGTAAGTCAAGGTAATATTTTATTAATTGAAGTTTATGTTGATGATATTATTTTTGGTAGTGATGATGATAGGTTAAGCCAGAAATTTGCAAAAGACATGCAGAATGAATTTGAAATGTCGTTACTTGGAGAACTATCCTTTTTTTTGGGACTTCAGATATGTCAAAGCAACCAAGGAATTTATATTTCTCAAACCAAGTATATCAGAGAAATGATAAAGAGGTTTGGAATGGAGTATTGCAAACCAGTTATCACTCCCATGCAAACCAGTTGTAAGTTGAGCAAAGATGATGATTCGAAGTCTACAGATCAGAGGAAATACAGGTCAATGATTGGAAGCCTACTATATGTGACATCATCCAGACCAGATGTAATGCAAGCAATTGGATAGGTGGCATGATTTCAAGAAGCACCAATGGAATCACTTGTATTAACAGTAAAGAGGATTTTCAGATATCTCAAAGGAACAAAAGAGTTTAGATTATGGTATCCAAAAGGAAAAGATCTATCACTTATTTCCTACACAGATACAGATTGGGAAGGTTGTATTGATGACTGATGAAGCACCAATGGAGCAGTGTTCTACTTAGGTGAGTGTTTGGTATCATGGCTAAGCAAGAAAAAATCATCAATATCTATATCTACAGTCGAGACAGAGTATATTGCAGCAACAACATGTTGTACACAGGTTCTTTGGATGAAACAAACTTTGACAGATATGCAGGTTGAGTATGATGAGCCCATTCCAATATATTGTGATAATACAAGTTCCATCAGTATCTCAAAAAACCAGATGATGCACTCCAAGACGAAGCACATTCCAATCAAGTATCACTTTCTACGGGAACAGGTTGCAGAAAAGAACATCAGAGTTGAATATGTGGGTACAAAAGAACAAGTGGCAGACATCTTTAAAAAACCACTTCCACGGGAAGCCTTTGAATATCTTTGCCAAATACTTTGAGTTATTTATACTCCAAAATGAATGTTTTTTGAATGATTATCTTATATATCTTAGATGTACATGAGGAAGCACCATAAGAGGACAGTTCAGTCAAGGGGAGTGGCCCCGGATGGAAAGATACCTTTGTCATTGATGACAAAGGGGGAGAGATTTATCAGATACAGAGGACAGAGGCATGGTTCCAGGGGGAGCAGATTTATGAGATGTTGAGGACATAGGAAAATTTATCAGATACAGAGGAAAGAGGCATGGTTCCAGGGGGAGCATGAGTGATATGATTTCAATATTGCATCAGAGTGTTTCCATCAATGCCAAAGGGGGAGATTGTTAATTAAGGTTGGTTGTCATTGATGTCAACTCTTGAAGAAAGCCCCGCAACACAAAGGTTTGGGTAATGGACCCAATATTGTTTGATGTAAAGATGATTAATTATTGTCTTGTCATGGTTGATAAGAAGTAAATATGGATGAACTCCAAAGTGGTACCCTTATGGTGAAAGCCCTCATAGGAAGACGCTTTGCGGAGTAAGAGAATCCATGCTTAATTGTGGAATAATAAGATGAAGGAAAATGAATTTGTCAGGTAAAATATCATAGATGGATATTACTTTTCATTCCATTTTCGGTGGTATGTGGAACGTCACATAACTCCTCACGGTTAGAGAGTTATGGCCATGAGAAGTTGGAGACCTCGAGTTTGGGTAATGGACCCAATTTTGTTTGATGAATAACGGTATGAGTTATGATATATTTTCAATAATACTATTACATATGGATAATACATGTCATTCCATTTCTGGTGGTATGTGGAATGTCACATAACTCCTCATGGTTTGAGAGTTATGGCCTTACGAAGTTGGAGGACCCTCATATGTCATCTAGAAGCCCCAAAAGGTTAAAGTAGTCAAAGTAGTTTAAGAGATTTTAAAAGGTAAATAATAAAGTGAAGTAATGAGTGTATTACAATTCAAAGTGAATAAAAAATAAATTATTTCAATAATAAATTTAATGGAGAAATTAGAAGTGGGTTAACCCTAAAATAAGGGAAGTGGGGCCAAGTGACCTAGAATATGTTTTTAAGGAAGCTACTTCGAGAGTATAAATAAGAGGCAAGGCTCTCTCATTTTAATAAAACTTGAGAATATTGAATATATATAGGTGTCTGAGGTAAACAAGGATATAGAAGCCGAAATTCTGAGGGAAGGTGAAGAAAATAAGGCTGAAATGCAAGGATGGATAAATTCTTTTGATGGTGCTTTCTAAGGTATGTTATTTACAGGTCATCTCACCATTTTTGCTATAATTTTTTTTCTATAATAATTCAAACCATAAAATTTCTATGCCATTGAGAAAACATATCCAAGTATCTGTGGTAAAAAATTCATCTTTTGGGTCATTGTATTTTTTGAGTTATACTCCGTGGAAAATAGGGTTTGTGGCTAGTCCTGAAACTAGTCAAAAAAAGGTGTTTCAGGTAAACATGTCATAACTTTTTCATGACAGATCCAAATTAAGTGAAACCAAATGTGTTGGTTAGGGTACATTCTTTAGTATGTTTTTTAATAGTTTCAGATCAATTAAACAAACATTTCGTGTGGGGCACGCTCTACAAGGTCTCTCTCTAGAATAAGCCATAATTCAACAAGGTATGTCATTTTTGCTATAACTCATTTTCTGAGAGGTTCCAAGTAGTGACACCTGGAGGAATTGAATAAAACACAATGAAGCACATTTTGTAGCAGTTTTAGATCTTTATACATTACAGGTACAAATTTATGATTACTTCAAGTTAGGGTTGTTGACTAATCCAAAACTAGGCATGTGAGACTAAAGAAAAGTTTGATGAAAATGTTAGTCTCTTGTTGTCGAAGTTAAGGAAGGTTTGCAGGAATGTGATAATATACAATAGGTCTATTATAGAGCTACAAATCAGATTTGGATGATGAAAGTGATGAGGGCTTTTGGTTGAGGTACATGTTAAGTACATGGTTGAGACAAATAGTTGATGAGTTGGCACATACACGAGGTGTATAGTTGATGATGTTGGTACATATTGACGAGTCATAGTTGATGAGTAGTTGACACATGATTGGTACACACTTGGTACATGATTGGATGCACTTGTTTATAGTACATTTTTATTACAAGTTATTTGGTACAGGTTGGTGCATGGTTGATGCACTTGTTTATGGTACATGTTGATTACAGGTTGAGGTACAGGTTGATGCATGGTTCAGATTTATTAGTACAGGTTTACAGCAATATATTTCACAGTGACAGGTTGACAGTGATTCCATCATTCTACTTCTACTTTAGGGTGGCAGGACAAGGCAAGGACGGGTGGTTGTAGCCACCTTCCGGTTGTAGCCGAAGAATATAGGGGGTTGTAGCCTCCTTCTGGTTGTATCCAGAGAATTGAGGAGTTGGAGCTTCCCTTAGGTTGTAGCTTGAGAAACTAGGGGGTTGGAGCCTCCTTCCAGTTGTAGCTGGAAAACAAAGGAAGTTGGTGCTTCCAATGAATGTAATTCTTCAAGACATATAAGAAAAATCATTATGTGGTTTTCTCCCGATTTGGGTTTCCACGTAAAACACTAGTGTACTGTGTATATGTATGTTTGTTCATTTGTTCATTTCTTATTTACTCTGTAGTTATTGGATGATAATGCTTCATTGATATAACACTTGGATTATATGGTTAAAAATGATTAAATTTCTCTATTACTAATTCACCCACCCTCTCAGTAATCCAACAAGTTGATGTACCAATTTACCCCAATGGGACCCACATGACTCTTGGCGCTTCATCTTTCGGGGTTAGGTTTTTGGATGTCTAGGGATTTGAAATTCATGTTTATTGTAAAAAATTATTTAAGAGCCTCATTGTACTCATCGTCTTGCGAATAAGCGCAACCACCAGATATCTTCTCAAAGATAAGCCGTCACCATTCTAGCGATCTTGTTTTTAGTCTGCATTTTACAGTTTCAACATATTTCTTTATTGAATAGAAGCCAGATTTATTGTATCTCTATTATTATTCATTGTGTCTCTGTGTTAATAATAATAATAATAATTTGTGTTTATTTCATTATGCTCATAAAATATGGATAAATGATATCAGAGTGGTCTTCTCCTTGTCATTCTTAGTGCATGTCCCCGATGAGGTTAGGGTACAAAGAGTTGGGTATCGAGCTTGTTTCTCTTGAGGACAAGAGCTCTCACACACCCAAGTGACCTTCCATGGTGGGAGAAAATAAAGACAACGGGACAAGAGATCATTTCAAACTGTTGCTCGAGGAAGCCCTTGTGGAATGAAGGAACAAGATGATGGATACTTTTACGCAAATCCTTCGATGGCTACCAAAAGGTGATGCATCTTCCTCGAGTGGAGGTGTCACCCCTTTCAAGGCACAAATCATCTTTGATATTCCTATATTTGAAGTTCATATATATGCATATGTTGTAGACAAATGGTTGAATCTACTAGAAGGGTATTTTTTTAATAGAGAAAATATTACTTTTGCTCTCCTCAAAGCCATTCCCCATGTCAAAGAATGGTGGGAGACTTTTTGTGAGAAAAAGGAAACATAGGAACCCTCATTATTTACAGTCCCACTCACCTGGGAGTCCTTCAGGGATGTTATTAAGGAACAATACTACCCTGTTGGAAGTTATGATGACCTGTATACAAAATGGACCACACTACAACAAGAAAGGGACCAAGCAGTGCTAGAGTTCACAAATATCTTCCATACATTGTGCACCAAGATGGGTATCAAATATTCTATATGACATCTGGTGCTCAAGTACCATGGTGGTTTGCATAGATACATCTAGGAAGAAATGGAGTTTATGGAAATATTTTCCTTGGGCATGACCTATCGATATGTCGTCAAAATTGAGCATAAGCTTAAACAAGAAACACAATAGTTTGGGTTTGGGAACCCCTCATAGTAGAAGCAGGGAAGGAGCAACCCCAACCCACAGAACAAAGGGCAGAGAAAATATGTAAAACCTTAGGACAACCATTCTAAGCCGTAAACAAAGAAGGATAATGGAAAGACGAAGAAAGATATTGGGAAGTGGTGTGACTTCCATAAGAGCCCCTAAAATAACACTGTTGATTGTTGCTCAAAGAAGTCATTGGTGGTTGAGGTGAAAGCCTCTGAATCAGATGTGGGTTCCAACTCTAAGTAAGAACCAAAAAAGGGGAGACAGATCATTGAAGTGGAATCCAGTGCCACCATTGCTACCACTAAGATCCAACCCAATGAACTTGATGAGCCAAAGGAAGGAGAGTGCCCCTTTCATTCATAGATGTGGGTGAAATTCACCCCACTGCACTTCATCATTGATAGCGGTAGACAGAAGAACCTCATCTAAGTGGATGTTGTCAAGTGGATGGAGTTGCCGACAACACTGCACCCGCAACCCTACACCATTGGATGGCTCCTCCAAGGAAGTGATATTCACGTCAGCCAACATTGTCAACTGTTCTACAACATCAATCCCTTCAAATATGAGGTATTGTGTGATGTTTCTCCCCTTGAAGTTTGTGATGTTATTTTGGGAAAACCTTATATATGGAAACATCATGTTGTATATGAGTCTAGGCATCACAATGTTATTATTACTTTGGATAGGAAATTGTATAGAATACATGAGGTAGTCCCACCTAGTGCCATTTCCTTGATCTCTGCCAAGAAATGCAGGAAGGCCATCTCTTATATCAAGAATTTTTTCTTCTTCGTGATTTCCTCTCAGAGTGAGTGAAAGATTGTAGCCACATCCATGTCCTCCATAGCCGACCTCTCCATGTAGTAGAAGCAAGTGGACAAGGTCGTGGAAGCATAAAAATACATCTTCTCCTCACCTATTGGGGTACCTTTGCATTGTTAGGTCAAACATTCCATTGATATGACCCCTGGCACACCGCTACATAATGGACCAATCTATTGTTGCTATCTATTAGAAAATGAGGAGATTAAGTGTCAGATCCAAGAACTTCTCCACAAGGGGCACATCCGGCCCAACTCATCACCTTGTGGAAGCCCAATTGTGTTTGTGCAGAAGAAAGACAAGATCTGGTGACTCTGCATTGATTACCGAGACTTAAATAAAATCACAGTAAGGAACCGGTACTTGATTCCTCGAATTGATGATCTTCTTGATCAGTTCAAGGGGGCCAAATACTTCAGTAATATTGATCTAAAGAGTGGCTACCATCAGGTCCCAATAGAGAAGACATATGTATGGAAGATTTCCTTAGTCAAAAGAAGGTATTTTTGAATGGTTGGTCATGCCCTTTGGTTTGACAAATGCACTAACAACTTTCATGAGGATGATGTAATATATCTTATGACCTTTCACCAATTATTTTGTAGTGGTGTATCGGGATGATATCCTCATCTACAATAAGACTTGGGAGGAACACTTGCATCATATTCAACAGGTTCTACACACTATACGGTAGCACAAGCTATATGCCAACTTGGAAAAATTCTCCTTCGGCATGGATAGGGTCCAATACCTAGGTTTCAATGTTGATGAGCATGATGTACATGTGGATCCAATAAAGATCCATGTCATTCGTGACTGGCCAGCCCCAACCATGCTCACTAATCTTCGAAGATTCTTAGGCCTTGTCAATTTCTATCGCAGGTTCGTGTTGGGATTCTCTCATATTGTATAGGCCCTCAACCAAGTAACCAGGGGTGGTGGAAAGGAAAATTTTGTGTGGGGCTCGACCCAACAACAAGTGTTCGATGATTTGAAGAAACACTTGTGCTCATCCCCAGTGCTTTCATTACCCGACCTGCAATAGCCCTTTGAGATAGAGATATACGCTTCAGACTATCTTGTGGGCACAGTTATCACTCAACACATCCACCCCATGGCCTATCATAGTGAGACACTATCAGATGTCATTCATAAGTACCCTAATTACGACAAATAAATGTACTCCATTGTGCAAGCCTGCCACTAGTGGAGGCATTTAATTCTCGAGAAGGAGACAATCATCCACACTGATCATAAGCCACTACAGTTCATGCAAACACAAGGAAAATTGCATAATCATCATCATCAAAAGTGGTCCACATACTTGCAACAGTTCCACCTCAAAATCAAGTATAAGATAAGAAGTACCAACCGCGTCACTAATTTCCTCAGTCAATCTCCAGTTGTGGAACTCACCACAATTCTAGACTCTTGTATCCACAATACCTTCGTATGGACCCAACTCTATGATTAAGATCCTGACTTCACCACTGCCTACTAGATGTTGAGTGCAAACACAACTGTCACTAATTTCCATCTTCAGGATAGGTTGTTGTTCCATCTGGACCATATTTGTGTTCCATCAAGCGAGTGAGTGAAGCTAATTTGGGAATCCCACTATAGTCGAGTGGCAAGACACTTCGACATAGAAAAGACAGTGGCAGTGTTGTAACAACTTTTCTACTGGATGAAATTTAACAAGATGTCAGCAAGTATATCAGGTCCTTCATTTCCTACGTTATTGCCAAACCTACCACTAAGGAGTAAGGCATGTACACCCCTCTGCCTACTCCTGACATGCCTTGGGAATCCATCTCAATGGACTACATGTCAGGCCTTCCATACACCAAGCGGGAAAATGACTATGCTTTTGTGGTTGTTGATCGCTTTTCCAATATGGTGTTTCTGGCCACTTGCAAGAAGAGCATCACAACGAAGTTCACTACCAAGATCTTCTTTGAATAAGTGTGGGTACATTTTGGGATACCACAAACCATTATCTCAGATCGGGACATTCAGTTCCTCAACACATTCTGGTCGAGCCTTTGGTCACTGCTGGACACCAAGCTCACCAAATCCACTGCCTTCCGCCCCTAGACGGATAGCCAAACCGAGGTCGTAAACTGGATGATCATGCATATCCTGCGCATGCACAATTCCAATCACCCCCACACATGAGATGAGAGTCTTCCCTGTATTCAAAACAACTACAACAGATCCATGCATAGCTCAATTGACCACAACCCTTTCAGGTGTGGTTGGGATTTAAACCATTGGGTCTCATGGATGTTACACTACCCCTTGCGGCCACCCAGGAAGACTCATCCCATGCTCAAACTGAAGCTAACAAAGCCACCCGGTTGATTGAGCAGATCCAACACATCTTCCAATAGGTTTAGGATATTTTACAGAAGTCCAATGCCAAGTACAAGCAACGCTATGATCAACATCAGGTGCCACACAAGTTTCAGGTGGGAGACAAAGTTTGGTTGCACTTGTAGAAATAACGCCTTATAGAGCCCCAACGGAAGCTTCATCCACTCCTCTATGGACCTTACACCATTACCAAGGTTGTGGGAGATAATGATTTTGAGCTCAACATCCTCCCCCTTCCTTGGCCTGCACCAAGTGTTCAATGTGGATCTCCTTTGGCCATATTTTCCACCATTATTGTACACCTCAAAGATAACATAATAGTTGACACCAACAGAACTCAACCATGAAATCATGGAACATGCATCCAATGATCAATCATGGAAACATAGGTCAAGGGCACTCGCTAGCAGAGGATCCATCTTTATTGGGTTGTCAAAGTAGGGAAGCTCATGTACCAAGGCAAGTGGCTCACTCAGTGATCAAGGTGGATAGCGGTGGCCACCCACCTTTTTCGACTGGCTCAAAACAATTTTCTGGCAATTTACTATTTTTAGCAGGTTTTAATTTTCGGGGCCATTTTGAGGGCCTAAATGAAGGTTTTTCTAGATTGAGGTTCTCATTGATATCCAAAGGCATTATTGAGCCCCCAAAATGAATCTCCTCAACGATACCTTTCCAACGAGCTATAATACGCCTAAAACGGAGATCGTATGCAAAAGTTACGACCCCGGGAAGTTGATGTACTAACTTAACCAAACGGGGCCCACATGACTTTTGGCGCTTCATCTCCTAGGGTTAGGTTTTTTGGATGTCTAGTGTTTTTGGAATTCCTGTTTATTGTAAAAATTCCTTCAGAGCCTCATTGTAATCATCTTCTTGCGAATGCAAGTAGCCATCACATCTCTTCTCAGAGATAAGCTACCACCATTCTAGCGAGTCTTTCACTCTGTATTTTTACAGTCTCTGTACATTTCTTTCATTAATAGAAATTGTGTATTACTATATATATGTGTTTATGGTTGCATATCTGATACATTTCTGTTATATTATTGAATATCTGTGATATCTCTGTGCATTTCTTTATTATATCTCCGATCTCATTTCGTGCCGAAAAGAATCTGGATCAGTGGTATCAGAGCAGGCTGCTCTTAATCGTTTTTCCAGTGCATGTCCCCGATGAGGTCCGAGTATAGCAAGTTGGGTCTCAAGCTTGTCTCTCTTGAATACAATTTCTCTCGCACACAAAAGAAACCCTCAATGGTGGAAGAAAAGAAAAACGATAGAGCAGATGATCCTGTCAATCTGTTGCTTGAGCAAGCTCTCACGCGCCAGAGGGACGAAATGATGGAGAATTTTTCCCACATCCTTAAACACCTGCCGAAAGCATCAGGCGCATCTTCATCAAGCGGCCACTTTAGAGGAACCTCGCCTTTCAAGGTACAAGTTAATTTTGATATTCATGTATTTGAAGGACAGATACATGTAGAAGCCCTAAAAAAATGGTTAACTCTGCTAGAAGGTTATTTCTCTGTTCATAATTTAAGAAAAGATCACATTTTCACTCCTTAAAGCTCTCCCTCATGTCAAAAATTGGTGGGAAACTTACTGGGACCAAATTTCCACAAAGGAGTCTGGAATATATGGGGCCGATCCCACTTGGGATTTTTTTGTGGATGCGGTAAAGGAACAATATTACCCTATTGGAAACTATGAGGACCAGTACATGAGATGGACCACACTGCGGCAAGAGAGGGGCCAAGCAGTTCCAGAGTTCACCAATACCTTCCATACCTTACGCACCAAGCTGGGTATCAAAGACTCCGAGCGACATTTGGTTCTGAAATGTTGTGGGGCTCTACACAGATATATCCAGACTAAAATGGATTTTTTGGACATCTCATCACCCGATGTTGCTCATCGATATGCTATTAAAATTGAGAAGAAATTTAAGCACCATAACAAACGGGAATTCGGGTCTGCAAATCCACAACAACCAAAGTATGACAAAGATGACCCTAACAAATAGTCTCCCGAAAACCAGTCCAAGACATAGGAAAAGAAGGGTCAGGAGAAGACAAATAAGGACACCGAAAAATGGTGTGATTTCCACAAAAGCCCCTCGCACAACACCGATCAATGTCGCTCAAAATAGTCATTGGTGGCTGAGATTAAATACAAGGAGACGAACCCTGATTTAGAAACTGATTCTGAAAATACTAGTAAAGGACATATCATTGACGTGGACCCCACTTCTATTGTCGTGACCGCAACAATTCAACCAGAAGAACCAACAGATCCTGAAGAGGGGGAGATCCTTTTTCATTAATAGATGTGGGTGAAGGGGACCTCGCTGCATTTTATTGTTTATAGCGGAAGACAGAAAAACCCCATCTCAACAACGGTCGTCAAACAGTTGGGATTGTCGACAACACCACACCTGCAGCCATACAACATTAGGTGGCTTCAGCAAGGACAAGATCTTCGTGTCAGCCAACAGTGTCGATTGTCATACAACATCCAACCCTTGAAGGATGAGGTATTATATGATGTTTCCCCACTGGATGTCTATGATGTTCTCTTGGGCCAACCATATATGTGGAGATGCCATGTTGTCTATGAGTCTCGACGCCATAGTGTCATTGTTACTTTGGGGGGTCATCTCTACAGAATACCAGAGGTAGTTCCAACTATTGTTCCAGCTAAAAAGTGTTGCAAGGTAGTATCTCATACTGCAAAATTCCGCTTCTTCACAATCTATTCAAAAGGGGAACAAAAGGACACTGCAACCACTACAGCGTTGCCCCCTGCACCTTCTATCCAATAGAAGCAGGTCGAAACGGTTGCAACAAAGCACAAATATTCCTTCTACACACCTTTCTCTCATGTAACTCAACTTGTTGAATAGTCTTGGCTTCAATAGGTTCGTGATAGACTTCCACAAACTAAGCAGCGCGACATCTCCAGCAATACAAGCAGCTCACCAAGATGCAGATCCAGCAAATGCTTTTCCCTCTCCCCCGGGAACTCAACGCAATGGAGACAATTGCTTCATAAGGAGGGAGGATTGATCCAGGTAGATATTGGTGGCCACCCACCTTTACCGACTGGCTCAAAATAGTTTTCTAGCAATTTTGACAATTTATTATTTTTAGCAGGTTTTAACTTCCGGGGCCATTTTGAGGGCCTAAATGAAGGTTTTTCGATATCAAGGTTCTTAATGATATCCAATGGCATTATTGAACCCCCAAAATGAATCTCCTTGATGATACCTTTCCAACGAGCTATCATACGCCTAAAACAGAAATCGTATGCAAAAGTTACAACCCTAGGAAGTTGATGTACTAACTTACCCAAACGGGGCCCACATGACTTTTGGCGCTTCATCTCCTAGGGTTAGGGTTTTTACATGTCTAGGGTTTTTTTCATTCCTGTTTATTGTAAAATCCCCTAAGAGATTCATTGTAATCATCTTCTTGCGAATTCAAGTAGCCGTCACATCTCTTCTCAGAGATAAGCTGCCACCATTCTAGTAAGTCTTTCACTCTGTATTTTTACAGTCTCTGTACATTTCTTTCATTAATAGAAATCCTGTATTACTGTATATCTGTGTTTATGGTTACATCTCTGATACATTTCTGTTAGATTATTGAATATCTGTGATATCTCTGTACATTTCTTTATTATATCTTCGATCTCATTTCGTGCCGAAAAGAATCTGGATCAGTGGTATCAAAGCAGGCTGCTCTTAATCGTTTTTTTAGTGCATGTTCCCGATGAGGTCCGAGTATAGCAAGTTGGGTCTCGAGCTTGTCTCTCTTGAAGACAATCATTCTCACACACCCAAGAAACCCTCAATGGTGGAAGAAAAGAAAAATGACGGAGTAGACGATCCTATCAATCTATTGTTTGAGCAAGCTCTCACGCGATAGAGGGACTAAACGATGGATAATTTTACCCACATCCTTAAATGTTTGTCGATAGCATCAGGTGCATATTCATCAAGCAACCACTTTGGAGGCACCTCGCCTTTCAAGGTACAAGTTAATTTTGATATTCCTGTATTTGAAGGACAGATAGATGCATAACCCCTAGAAAAATGGTTAACTCTGCTAGAAATTTATTTCTCTGTTCACAATTTTTTCGATAAAGAAAAGATCACCTTCGCACTTCTTAAAGCTATCCCTCATGTCAAAAATTGGTGGAAAACTTACTGGGAGGAAATTTCCACAAAGGAGTTTGGAATATATGGGGTCGATCCCACTTGGGATTTTTTTGTGGATGTGGTAAAGGAACAATATTACCCTGTTGGAAACTATGAGGACAAGTACATGAGATGGACCACACTGCGGAGAGAGAGGGGCCAAGCAGTTCCGAAGTTCACCAATACCTTCCATACCTTGCGCACCAAGTTGGGTATCAAAGACTCTGAGCGACATCTGGTTCTGAAATACCATGGGGATCTACAAAGATACATCCAGACTGAAATGGATTTTTTGGACATCTCATCACTCGGTGCTGCTTATCGATATGCTGTTAAAATTGAGCAGAAATTTAAGCACCAGAACAAACGAGAATTCGGGTCTACAAATCCGCAACAACCAAAGTATGACAAAGACGACCCTAACAAACAGTCTCCCAAAAATCAGTCCAAGAGATAGGAAAAGAATGGTCACGAGAAGACAAAGAAGGACACCGAAAAATGGTGTGATTTCCACAAAAGCCCCTGGAACAACACCGATCAATGTCACTCAAAACAGTCATTGGTGGCTGAGATCAAATACAAGGAGCTGAACCCTGATTCAGAATCTGATTCTGAAAATACTGGTAAATGATAGATCATTGACGCAGACCCCACTGATATTGTCGCGACCGCAACAATTCAACCAGAAGAACCAACAGATCCTGAAGAGGGGGAGAACATTTTTCATTCACATATGTGGGTGAAGGGGACCCCGCTGCATTTTATTGTTTATAGCAGAAGCCAGAAAAACCTCATCTCAGTAGAGGTCGTGAAACAATTGGGATTGTCGACAACACCACACCCGCAACCATACAACATCAGGTGGCTTCGGCAAGGACAAGATATTCGTGTCAGCCAACAGTTTCGATTGTCATATGACATCCAACCCTTTAAGGATGAGGTATTATGTGATGTTTCCCCACTGGATGTCTGTGATGTTCTCTTGGACCAACCATATATGTGGAGATGCCATATTGTTTATGAGTCTCGACCCCATAGTGTCATTGTTACTTTGGGGGGTCATCTCTACAGAATACCAGAGGTAGTTCCAACTATTGTTCCGCCTAAAAAGTGTCGCAAGGTAGTATCTCATACTGCAAAATTCAGCTTCTTCACAATCTATTCAAAAGGGGAACAGAAGGACATTGCAACCACTACAGCCACACCCCCTGCACCTTCTGTCCAACAGAAGCAGGTTGAAAAGGTTGCAGCAAAGCACAAAGATTCCTTATGCACACATTCCTCTCATGTAGCTCAACTTGTTAAATAGCCTCAGCTTCAATAGGTTCGTGACAGACTTCCACAAACTAAGCAGCATAACATCTCTAACAATACAAGCAGCTCACCAAGATGCAGATCCAGCAAATGATATTCCCTCTCCTCCGAGAACTCAACGCAATGGATACCATTGCTTGATCCACGTGGATATCGGTGGTCACCCAACTTTTTCGACTGACTCAAAATAGTTTTCTGACAATTTTGGCAATTTACTATTTTTAGTAGGTTTTAACTTCCGGGGCCATTTTGAGGGCCTAAATGAAGGTTATTCAAGATAGAGGTTCTCAATGATAGCCGAAGGCATTACTAAGCCCCTAAAGTGAATCTCCTCGATGATACATTTCCAATGAGCTATCATACTCCGAAAACGGAGATCCTGTGCAAAAGTTGCGACCATGGGAAGTTGATGTACTAACTTACCCAAACGGGGCCCATGTGACTTTTGGTGCTTCATCTCCTAGGTTTAGGTTTTTGGATGTCTAGGTTTTTGGGCATTCTTGTTTATTGTAAAAAGGCCTTCAGATTCTCATTGTAATCATCTTCTTGGGAATGCAAGTAGCCATCACATCTCTTCTCAGAGATAAGCTCTCACCATTCTAGCGAGTCTTTCACTCTGTATTTTTACAGTCTCTATACATTTCTTTCATTAATACAAATCGTGTATTACTGTATATATGTGTATATGGTTGAATCTGTCATACATTTCTATTATATTATTGAATATTTGTGATATCTCTGTGCATTTATTTATTATATCTCCGATCTCATTTCATGTCGAAAATAATCTGGATCAGTGGTATCAAAGCAGGCTGCTCTTAATTGTTTTTTTCAGTGCATGTCCCCGATGAGGTTTGAGTATAGCAAGTTGGGTCTCGAGCTTGTCTCTCTTGAAGAAAATCGCTCTCACACACCCAAGAAACCCTCAATGGTGGAAGAAAAGAAAAACGACGGAGAAAATGATCCTATCAATCTGTTGCGTGAGAAACCTCTCACGTGACAGAGGGACGAAATGATGAAGAATTTTACCCACATCCTTAAATGCCTGTCAATAGCATCAGACGCATCTTCATCAAGCGACCACTTTGGAGGCACATCTCCTTTCAAGGTACAAGTTAATTTTGATATTCTTGTATTTGAAGGATAGATAGATGTAGAAGCCCTAGAAAAATGGTTAACTCTACTAGAAGGTTATTTCTCTGTTCACAATTTTTCCGTTAAAGAAAAGATCACCTTCGTACTCCTTAAAGATCTCCCTCAAACATTGGTGGGAAACTTACTGTGAGCAAAGTCCCACATAGGAGTCTGGAATATATGGGGTCAATCCCACTTGGGATTTTTTTGTGGATGCGGTAAAAGAACAATATTACCCTGTTGGCAACTATGAGGACCAGTACATGAGATGGACCACACTGTGGCAAGAGACGGGCCCAAGTAGTTCCGTAGTTCACCAATACCTTCCATACCTTGCGCACCAAGTTGGGTATCAAAGACTCTGAGCGACATTTGGTTCTGAAATACCGTAGGGCTCTACACAGATACATCCATACTGAAATAGATTTTCTGGACATCTCATCACTCGGTGCTACTTATCGATATGTTGTTAAAATTGAACAGACATTTAAGCACTAAAACAAACAGGAATTCAGGTTTGCAAATCCAAAACAACCAAAGTATGAAAAAGACAGCCCTAACAGAAATTTTTCCAAAAACCAGTCCAAGACACAGGAAAAGAAGGGTCACGAGAAGACAAAGAAGGACACCAAAAAATGATGTGATTTCCACAAAATCCCCTGGCACAACACCGATCAATGTCGCTCAAAACAGTCATTGGTGGCTGAGATCAAATACAAGGAGTCGAACCCTGATTCAGAATCTGATTATGAAAATACTGGTAAAGGACAGATCATTGACGCAGACCCCACTACTATTGTTGCGAATGCAGCAATTCAACCAGAAGAACTAACAGATCCTGAAGAGGGGGAGTGCCTTTTTCATTCACAGATCTAGGTTTTTACACATAAAAAATACTCACTTTGATAGTGTCGCAAGTGTCGTCATCACAAAGTCGCAAGTGTCGCATGTTGCTCACAACTGTCCCAAGTGTCAAGGAAATCATACTGCCATGATGCCTATGTCGTGTCTGTAAACGACATCAAGAGGACACTTGGCACATGTCAAACACTTGATTTGGAAGAGGAGAAAAGGTTAACTGGGCTCATGAACCTTTTGCCATCTGAAAACACTCAAAAAACTAAGCTTTTGAAGGAGAGCGCTCCCCTATACCTCTTCTGGGAGCGTTGACGCTTCCCCTTACAATGTATGGGAGCGTTATAAAGCTCCTTTGGCCCTTTTGAGGGAGTGTTGGTGTCTTTACGAACATTGGCACCCCCTTTAAGCCTATTGGGGAGCGTTGTAGCGCTCTGATGGCCCTTTTGAGGGAGCGTTACCTATTATGGGCAACAGTTGAGTTGTTGAGATGAATGGGGGAAGGATCTTTTCATTCTTAGGAGGCAGTTGAGATCGAATCCCTAGTCCAACCATGATCTTAGGGAAGATCCTCAACTGAAGGAGGAAAATCCTCACCTTCCCCAAGGATATCTCAAATTGTTGAGCCTCTCCAAGGCTATATAAGCAAGCTTTCTCATGGTGAAAGGGGACTGGAAAATGGAGAATCACACCAAACTTATGATCTTATAAGTGGTGCTAGAATAGAGATATTTTGGAGGCAAGAGACCTATTATCTCATAGGGAGAAATCGGTGAAGCTATCATTATTCATATTGTGGATCTTTTGAGCAAGGGGTAGATAAGGAGGACTTGACGAAACTGTTGCAATCCATCTACGGCTGTAAGCAATGTTTTTTCCTCATTAATATAATTTGCTTGGCTTGTTTCTTTCTAATTCGTGTTCAATATCACATGAATTTGTCTCTTTAGTAGATAGAACTATTTTGGACTAATATTGATAGAGTAGGAAGTGGTCATACTTTGTTTGTCTACAGGGCTTGTCGAAGAGCGAAAGATCGGAGCTCAACTCGGAGCGTGCAGGGACAAATGTCGATAAAAGGTACTTCTTTTCTCCTTCCTCCTCACACACTAGTCCACCTAGATCTAAAATGAAGTCAGTGACCATGATAAGCACTTTTTGTCTTAGAGTTAAGAGTCTAGATCTTTGAGGAGATCTACCTGTCCACAGGGAGATTTTCCTTCAACAAAAACTTACGACTCCACTGGGGAATCGAATCGAAACTTTTGGTTTTGTCTTTCCTCATAGACCTTGTATTACCATTTGTGTTCTTAGGCCTTGTTCACCCCTTCATATCTGATTTCACTTTCTGATTGACTCTTTACCCCATCACACTCAGTTTGATTACAAAAAATTCCATTGAAATTTTGGGTTTTTTGGACTTTTTATGAGTTTTTGAGCCTAGCGCTCCCATGCCCATGTTAGCAGAGAGCCAGCACTCCCTGGAAGTGTTAGACAGAGCTTTATAATGCTCTGGTGGCCCTTATACCAGAGCGCCAACACTTTTTTGCCCAAAATCTCTTCAATAATTCCATTTTTTGGAGGTCCAGAGCCTGTTTCTTCACTTGCTGAGCTGCTTTGTGACTCAAATGATTCTTCTTTTGAACTTTGACATGCTTCCTCCTGAGAAGTAAAGAACTTATTGTTCAAATTTTATGCCCTTCTTCATTCCTTTTTAGTTTTTGTTGTTGAGAGCTTGAAATCGATCCCCTGCTTTCTTCTCTCCTATCCGACTGAGCGGGAACTCTAACGAAGGACATATGAAGTCTGTGCCTCTTCTCATTTGGTTCTTTGAGGTCATCTGGTCCAATCTCTTTCTCCTTCCTTTTGTATTTTTGTTTTTCTTTCTCTTGTTTGATTGCAAAAGGGTGTGTTGTTTGTGCGAAATCTTCATTTTCTTGTCCGAATCTCCTTGATCTGAAAGGGTAGTTGGCAAGACAAGTTTTTCATTGAATTGATCATCATTCGCATGAAAACGAAAAAAGTACATCTTAATGATTAGTTTACATATTAGTTTGCATTTTTGAAATGTTGTAGCATTATATTGGATTTGATTGAGAACAAAATTGATTGAGGGCATTCCTTATCAAGTGTTTGATAGTGAGAACAACTCTTCCTCTCTCCCTTAAATAGGTATTCATTGAAAAGAAATGATTTCTTATCATATTTCATGCATATTTTTGGGAATTGAGTCATCATTCCATCAATTTCACTTTCGTACACCCTCTGAGTAAACAATAGCCATTAAAATCAACGCTTAACTAAAAGTTATCAGACTTTTTACATCTTTGTTAGCAAACCTACATTAGTTTAAGGTGTAGGGCTTTGGAATAGGTTGAAAGGATAACTTTCCAAAGCTATCAAACAAATTTAGTATCTTGCAGTAGGGAGAGTCAAATCCAATTGTCATATTGGATTGCTGGGATCCCCCTCTCATGCAAGGGTTACGCATGAGGTCGCATTCGGGTGAGTTACAAAGATTATCCCTTTGTGGCCCAACTGTTTGTAGTGGTCGGATTGTATATTGGGGATCACTGGAAGGTATACCCACGATTATGTGTGGGAGCCTTTCAAGCTGATTTTGGACTTGTTATCCTGCCCATACGTTTCGACTGGACTGTCAACTGTACCTGCCCAGGGGCTGACTACGAGTTGGTGACCTTAGTAGCCACAATCTTTAGGGTCTCACACAAGGTGACAGTGAAAGGAAGTCTCACTGTACCTGGAACAGACGTTGGTCAAACTCACTCGGGTTCCTTGCAGGGTAAATCCACAATTACTGTGTGGAAGCTTGCACCAAGGTGTAAGTTTGTTAAGCAGGTCATCAACGTAACTGATCCACCCGCTCTATCCCTGCCCCTTCCTATTTTGATCTCACGACGTTGGATTTCATCACCAACTAGTGGTTTCATCGTAGGAAGGTTTGTTTGATTGATTGCTTCTTAGATTCGTAGCATGTGTTGTTTGTTTTACTTAGTGGACCTTAGGTCGAGTCAGTATTAATGGCATCAAATCCTAGGAGTACCAATGGAGGAACCCCTTCTCCTGGGGAACCTTATACCTTTCCTTTGTTTGGAAACTCTGGTCCTCCATATGTTTCCACATTGAGTCTTCCAGGACTCATTATTGGATTACCAGTTTGATTGTTCCCCACTCTAGTGATCCTGAATCCTCCCAATGTTTCAGTTGCACCTAATACTTTGGATGTCGGTACACCACCCACACATCAACCTCACGTCGACTTTTCACCTTCTTCGCCCATTCAGTCTCCTTCCATTTCTCCTTCTTCACCTAGTGAAAGCTCTAAAGCAAGTAGCCAGGTTGATCAGAAGAAGAAGAAACAGAAAGAGAAGAAGAAGAAGAACCCAAAAAGAACAAAGGCCCCAACAACATCAGATGTTTTCTCTAAGAAACCAGTTACTGTTAATAGTACTGGGAGTGTTGATGAGGTCAACAATATTAAAATGAAGAATCCAAAACCCAAATTCCCTTGCAGTCTTTGTAAGGGTGACCACTTTCTGAGGGATTGCCCCGGTCTTACCCAGGTCTTGGAAATGTGGTCTTCCATGTCGTCGGCTTCTGCTAGTCATGTCGATAATACCCCGTCAACTAGTGATGTTCAGGTTGGTAAGAAGAAGAAAATTGTCAAGTTCCCTTGCATGTTATGTAAAGGTAATCATTACTCTCACCTTTGCCCTCGCATGGACGAAGCTTCTTCTCTTTTGGAAAAACTTCAAATTCCAAAAGGTTATCGTAAGCTTTCCTTCGACCCATCGTTGGTTGATGGACTGGTCAATCCGGTTCCATCCCCGATTAGTCCGGTTGATCAGGTGGTCAATCTAGTTTCCTCCTCGATTGAACCACAAACCCAAGTAGTTGATCCAGTTCCATCATCGATCAGCCCCGCTCTTCATCAAAAGACTGACACCAAAGTGGTCGATCTGTTTTCATCCTCGGTCGATCCCACTCTCCTGTTAGATAGTGACACCAAAGTGATCGATCCATTTCTACCCGTCGACCCCATTCTTCCCTTGGAGAATGAAACTCAAGTGGTCGATCTAGTTTCACCATTGGTCGATCCCATTCCTCCATTGAGGAATGTCAAAGTGACTGATCCAGTACCTTCCTCGGTCAGTCCCACTCTTCATCTGAAAAGTGCCAAAGTGGTCAAGCCAGTTTCGCCATCGTTCGATCCCATTCCTCCATTGAGGAATGTCAAAGTCACTGATCCAGTCCCTTCCTCGGTCAGTCCCACTCTTCCTCTGAAGAGTGCTAAAGTGGTCTATCCAAGTCCACCATTGGTTGATCCAATCCAATCATCATTCGATCCTACTCCCCTTCTAGAGAGTAAACCCGATACTACCCATGTTTTTCTCGTTAATACAGACTCTACCACGCCGGGGGGCATTCCTCCTTCTCCTGCGAAACCCCCTCCAAGTAATGAGGCCATCCTTTTTGATTGGGGTGTGCTAACTGGACCTCGTCTTCCCTCTCACATTCCTTTCCAGATTACAGTATAGGTTTTTGGTCGAGATGTTCCTCAAACACTGATAGATGAAGGTGCGTCCGTTAGTATTTTGTCCTCTGTTGCTTGGCATGCTTTGGGTTTCCCTCAGCTTGCACCGGTTACGCAGAATCTGTTAGTTTTTAACAGAAGAACTAGTCAACCTTTAGGGATCCTTCCTCAGTTTCCTGTAACTTTGGGAGGGAAAACTGTCTTTATCGATGTCATGGTAGTTCGAGACCCCTTGGATTTCACTTTACTCCTTGGGTGGGATATCTATGCTATGCTATGAAAGCTCTTGTATCCACCCTTTTCCGTGTGATATCTTTCCCTCACGATGGAAGAATTGTGACTATTGATCAACTTTCATTCATCGGCCCCAACTGGGTTACCTCCCTAAGTGGTTCCTATATGCAAACAGTGTCGCCCCCGCCACATGTCAAGTATGTGGCGTTGTCTCCCATGACCTCAACTTCCGACAATTTGGATCCGGTAGTTGACATGGTGATCTCTTCGGTAGGGTTATTGGAGCCTGATATCCTTACCCCTGTCACGACCCTCGACATGTGTTCCTTCTCAAGTGATTATCTTCCATCCAGCGAAGATCTCTTGGAAGCCATGACCGATTTTTGTCCCTTGACATGGTATCCTTCCAGAGCGTTATCCTCTTGGAAGCCATGATCAAAGAAGAAACCACGAGCATAGTTTCTCTTCTCTGTGGCAAGCTCGTTAAAAAATGAAATAGAGGCCTTGAGCATAGTTCTTTTCCTGTGTCAAGCTCGTTAAAAATGAAACAGTTACCTCTCTTGAACCTTCTTTTCATCCACCCTTCTGATTTTTCTCATCCACTAGAGAAATTGGTGACGACCTCAGAGTCGGTGAATGAATCGAAGCTTGGAGGGCATGTCTCCAGCCTTTGATGATCTTTCTGGAGTTAAGCCACTAGCTTTCTTGCTAGGGGCATACCGAGCTTAGTCTTTGTTCTTTTTTGTGCTCGTAAAAATATGAGAACGCACTGGGTAGACTTTTATCTCTTTTTTGGACCCGCATGGACACACAATAAAGGAACCCCCTGGAGTTATATTTAAACTCTTTTCAGACTCTTTAAACACGAAAAGATTGCTGAGTGATATTGCTTCCTTTCCCACTCGTTAAATGGTTTGAAAGGGCATCTTTCGAGTGATAATTTATCTCTTTTTCAGCCTCGCGAGACTAACATTACGAAAAAGGACAACATTGGAATCACTTTAATTTCTTTTCAGACTCTCTAAAGATGAAAATATTACCGAGCGACCTTGTTCTTTTCATGCTCGTTAAAGTATTTGAAGAAAACATCTGTTGAGCGATAGTTTATCTCTTTTTCAGTCTCGTCAGACTACTTTACGAAAAAGGAACTGAGAGAGTTCTCTTTTAAGTGTATTTCCAGACTCTATAATCATGAAAAACCTTCAAGTTTCTTGTCTTTGGACTCGCTAAACAAAACATTGACAGGCCCATATGGGATCGAATCCTTACTTCTTCCAGTTCATTAAACAAAGGAAGAGGAACTTACTGAAGGTGAGTTTTATCGAGCATGTGTTATCCTCCTCAAGCTCGTTAAATTAAAAAGAGGTACTCGTCTATTTGGATGGGGGAAAATTTGAAAGAAGCAATCCAAACAGTTTTTTAAGAACATTACCAAGTAATTCTTAGAGTCGCCCTTGAACACGACACTTTGTTTTTGCACGCATTATAATCCACTAAACCATTGCACTGAGCCAATCCTTTGAGTTTCTTTCACTCCTTTGGGTCACCTGACGTAAGTCACAACATCCACTGCATCATCAAGTTTTGGTCCATGTCATGTTTTTGTTGTTGTCCCTCAATGTTCAAGGGAAGTATCCACCTTGAGAGTCAGCCATCACAAATATATTGTCTCAATACCCATGTCAGTCCATGTTCATTTGATCTACCAATTACATCTCTATGTCTCTTTCGTGTCGTTGATGGGGGATACATTAAGGCCCTCCTTCGACGAGCCTATTCCTGTCGACTTCAACACATTATACATGAATTAGACTCAGAAACCAGTTATTACTTTGGGACCTGCATGCCTCAATGGCAGGCTTCCTCATGTTCTGTTAGCGTCAGAAGACACTCCTGGATTGCTTGCAGGAGCAGAGCCCGACACCCATCAGTTTAATGTCACGATTTGTTTATAAAGGGGTAATCAAATGGAGATAAAGACTTGAGGAGATATTACTCTAACTCAAGGACTGAGTCTGGTACGTAAGTAACAAAGGAGGTATGGAATCCTAACTTCAGCTAGTGGGTTGATTAAAATATGAGCAGGTGGAGGACTTAGAGGAAAGGTGAACAAACATCTCTGGGCAACAGGCTTACAGCGGTTTGTAGGGGAAAAACTCTGAACGCAGGATCCTCCTGGTTCAGGGCTTCAAGAAACTGAAGAGAAGACTTGACTGAATCCTCCAATTCCAAGTCATTCAGCGCTAAGGAAATCACAGGAACCGATTAGAGACTCCGTAACCATTACAATGATCCATTACAACATCATCCTATAATAGCTACAACTCGACTGGATCCTCCAATTCCGAGCTGCTCTAACACAGTATAACAAAGATGTAAAGAAACTGGCATTCATAAGGCAAGAAGTCTCAAAAAGTCCATACATAACCAGGCTAACAGTGCTTCATTAAAATTTTACAACCGGGAGCTCTGCTCAACCATCGATCCTTACAAAATGTGAGAAAACTCCTCTAAATACTTAGAGCAAAAACCTAGAAGCCAATTCGAGACATCGCATTGAAGACATTACGTTTGCATGTTTACTGCGCCTGCAGTCTCTGGACATTCGTGAACTTCAGTTAGATGCAATCGCGTTCCAAAAGGACATGTGCATGAATTGACAAGCTTATAGTCATTCCTGGACTTTCCATTTATGGTGGAAACGATGTCCAACCACCATCAATTGCTGCAATAACTATTTCATTGGAATCGGGAAAGGCCCCGGTCGACTCTGTACCTACAGGACATGGGGGGCTTATCATTCTGCCATTTGGATCTGCTCGGAGAATTCATGGCGAGACTAGCAGGTAGACGTGGAGACCATCGTGATGACTGGAGGACTTGACATGAAGTGGTGAAGGGACGGTGATCAGGCAGGGGTGACTTGACATGCTTGTTGTGGATATGGGATGAGGAGAGGCCATGTGAATGGATGTGGCAAGGGGGAAAGCGATAGGGCAAATGAAAGTGGCAGCATGGGTTTTGAAGTGCACGAGCCAGGTGGAGGAACACAGGGGCCGGGAAAAACTGTGGTTGGCATGACACGAGGATAGGACGTGGCGGCAAGGGATAGGTATGTGATGAGGTTTCGGGGTTTCGGGGATTCAGGATTCGTGCTGCCGAGGTGCACATGTACCCGGAACTCCCGATCCTCCGATTTGCGATGAGCTCCGCTTCCATAAGCTAGCCTCTACTGGCTAGAACATGAACCATATGACCACTACCTCCGTGTGACCATAGTTAAACCCTCTATCAAAGTTTCTACGTTCACGATGACACAATGTTTGTGTCCATGGGACTTGCGATTTTTCGATTGTCGATGTGCCTTCCGCGCTATCCCTTCGACTAGGCCCTAGTCCAAGTGACCACTACCATATGCCCTCGACCATACTCTCCATTGGGATTTCGCAGTTTGTGATGTTAATGAGCACGCATCCTCTGGACTCGTGATTCCCCGATCCCCGATGGCTTGTGGCCGTTGACTTGTCAACGGTCCGCTCCCCGTTGCGAAAGCCTGCCACTTGTCCTCCACGATTGATAGTTGTTCCCCACCGATCGGGAAATCGCATATCGCGATTCTGCAACGCACACAACTCTCGCTCCCAGGATCTCCGATATCCCGATTCCCGATGAAGCTCTCCCGTGGAGCTTTCGCTGCCTCTCATGTCCATGATCAGGCTCGCTTGCTTGACTCGGGCCCCAAGAAGATTTCTTTTGTGTGCTACGCTTGGGCACTTATCGCGCAATCCTGAGACTTGCGTACCTTTGTTCCCCGATACCACAATTGTTGCTAAAATTAGGCTCCATGGGGGATAGAGTCATCCCTGTGATGCTCTAAGGACTCATTTTGCAGTTCCAGTGCCTTGTTGTTGGGCTATGGAGTCATGCTGAAAACATCCCGCTGCTGAAAATATAGGCCGAAAAATAAAAGTAACAAAATAAAGCTACATGCTCAAGGAGCTTATTTATACACAATCCTAAACTAATAAAATATTTCACATGGGCTAGGTGAAAGAGAACTTCCACCATAGCCATTCAAGCAGCTTCCTGGATAGAAGCTCCTTCCTTCTGTCGATGATCACCAACAGATGGTGTAACCATGACAACAGAATGGCTACACTCTTCAACTCCTCCTTACAGGCTGGAGTTGAGATGAAATAGGGCGGCTCCAAGGCATAGGGGAAATGCCACTCCATGTATTTGCTGACAGGGTCACTGAATGAGTGGCCATTTCCAAGGAATTGGCAAAATACAGCCTCTTCTGCTACGCAGTTGTTCACACGCGATTGAATGTCTCTGATAACCACAGGCAGGTGAATAACTGAAGTAGGCTCGCTGATCTCAGGTGGTGACTGCTCACTGACTGGCTCTGCGCAGTCTGTAAACTGCATCTTTGACTGCTCCTCTGGTTCTTCTGATGCCTCTTCTTGGCTCTCCCAAGGGTCAGAGTCGTAATCATCATAGATAGGACCTGTGGGAAAGCTATGCTTTTCAATTTGCTGCTCAGGGGGGCTGATTTCCTCGCATTGTCTTTCATTTGTGAACAGAGGAGAAGGCTCTGCAATATTCTCTTGGAAGTTCTAGGTGTCCAACTCAGAACCTGATTCATAGCTTTCATACACGGGTTGGCTGCTACCCAGGTCGTCAATCTATGATGTGGGGATCTATTGTTCTTCAAATGAATAGTCGTTAAAGCTGGGTGGGCACCAAACTTCTTCATCTTGCAAAAAAGGAACGATCTCCAGATCCTCCTTTCCAATCCCAAATGTAAATACATCATGGGAAATCTTGTGAAGAAAAAGAGAACAATCCTCTTCCCCAACTACCACTTCATCATTTTGTTCTGAGACAGCGAGCTCATCAGGGAAAAAATTTAATGCACTTATGGGATATTCAATATTCTCCTTGAGAGAGCCATCTAGAACATCTGCCTCAGAGACTGGAAAATCCTCCCCATTGTCCTCAAATTTTAACCTTGCATGTTGGGAAATGAGAGATATCATTAGTTCACTCAGAGCAACTTCCTCCCCTAGTCTTCTATCCTTACAGCCCTCATCAGAAATTATCGTATCTGGGAGGATTTCTTCTTCTTGGCTCTCCCATGGGTCAGATTCATAATGACCATAAACAGGACCCGTGGGAAATCTTTTTCCATTATCACCCTCAGCAGAGCTGTTAAGGGCCTCTGCTTCAAAGGGTGGGATATCCTCAGCGCATTGTTCAACTTCCCACCTGTCAAATCTAGCAATGATAGATTTTATCAGTTCCTTAACTCCGCCCGAAGCGTCTTCTCCTTCCCTGGGATCTTTATAATCATTCATTGTAGAGATACCACAATCATTTTCTTCAAAGGATGGAAAACCCTTTGCACATCGCTCAGCTTCCCACCTATCCAGTTGGGCAGAGAGAGATTTTATCAATTCCATAACTTCGCTCGAAGCAGACGAATGGGAAGGGGAAATGACTGATTCCTGATCTAGGTCATTAGGATCCTCCCCACAACTTACGTCAGAAACAACTTTCTCTTGTATAGAATTGTGGTATCCCTTACAACAATTATGAAAAATTAACTCAGGGGGGTACAACCTCTGACAATAGGCGGTGAAAGCTGCATGGAATCCATGGAGTGAAGAAATGCTAGCAGGGGGTAAAGAACGGTACCATTTACGTGCATCCCCTGCTAACGAGAACATGAACATCTTCAGTAACACATCCTCATGATGTATCTCTCACTGACGCATGAGTTCATGAAACTCACTGAGGTGATGAGCAGGGTTATCCTCTTCATGCTCTCTAAATCTGGGCAAATAATCGCCCCATTCATCCATAGAGGGGACAACATTAGGAAAACCAAGAATAGAAAAAAAATTAAATAGAGCAAACCTTCGAGCCAGGATTTCCTCCATATCAAACCAGTGGAGTCGCCAATTGATCCTCGAATCATGAATTCGCCAGGTGAAAGACGCGCAGCTTCAAATATGTCTAGTCCTTGTTCACCATCAAAGGCCAGATCTTAACGTGTCGTCACCCTAGGAAGCTCCTCAGGCTGAGAAAGCAGCTGCTGAAACCTTATCGAGAAAGCTCCTTAGGGTCATCTTTCAGGTGTGCTAAAAGTAGTCACAGTTGAAACAGTGATGTGGAAACAATGGAGTCACCACAGTGGAGTCGCCAGGTGCACAGTAGCAATCTGAATAATTCTGATTTCTGATGCACCTTCAGAATCAGCTGATCATTTTCGTTCTACCCAGGGAAAATATTCAACTTCGTCCCCGGCAATGGCGCCAGAAATGTTAGCGTCAGAAGTCACTCCTGGATTGCTTGTAGGAGCAGAGCCTGACACCCATCAGTTTAATGTCACAATTTGTTTATAAAGGGGTGATCAAATGGAGATAAATACTCGAGGAGATATTACTCTAACTCAGGGACTGGGTCTGGTACATAAGTAACAAAGGAGGTTTGGAATCCTAACTTCATCCAGTGGGTTGATTAAAAGATGAGCAGGTGGAGGACTTAGAGGAAAGGTGAATAAACAGCTCTGCACAACAGGCTTACAACGGTTTGTAGGGGGAAAACTCTGAACGCAGGATCCTCCTAGTTCAGGGCTTCAAGAAACAGAAGAGAAGACTTGACTGGATCCTCCAATTCCAAGTCATTCAGTGCTAAGGAAATCATAGGAACCAATTAGAGAATCCGTAACCATTACAGTGATCCATTACAACATCATCCTATAACAACTACAACTCGACTGGATCCTCCAATTCTGAGCTGCTCTAACACGATATAACAAAGATGTAAAGAAACTAGCATTCATAAGGCAAGAAGTCTCAAAAGTCCATACATAACCAGGCTAACAGTGCTTCATTAAAATTTTACAACCGGGAGCTCTGCTCAACCATCGATCCTTACAAAATGTGAGAAAACTCCTCTAAATACTTAGAGAAAAAACCTAGAAGAAAATTCAAGACATCGCATTGAAGACATTACATCTGCATGTTTACTGCACCTGTAGTCTCTGGACAGTCATGAACTTCAGTTAGACGCAATCGCGTTCCAAAAGGACCTGTGCATGAATTGACAAGCTTACAGTCATTCCTGGACTTTCCATTTATGGCGGAAACGATGTCCAACCACCATCAAATGCTGCAATAATTGTTTCATTGGAATCGGGAAAGGCCCCGGTCGACTCTGTACCTATAGGACATAGGGGGCTTCTCATTTTTCCATTTGGATCTTCTCGAAGAATTCATTGCGAGACTAGCGGGTAGACGTGGAGACCGTCGTGATGAATGGAGGACTTAACACGAAGTGGTGAAGGGACGGTGATCAGGCAGGGGTGACTTGACATGCTCGGTGTGGATATGGGATGAGGAGAGGCCATGTGAATGGATGTGGCAAGGGGAAAAGCGATAGGGCAAATGAAAGTGGTAGAATTCATGGGTTTTGAAGTGCACGAGCCAGGTGGAGGAACACAGGGGCTGGGAAAAACTATGGTTGGCATGACACGGGGATAGGACGTGGCGGAAAGGGATAGGTATGTGATGAGGTTTCGAGGTTTCAAGGATTCGGGATTCGCGGTGCCGAGGTGCACATGTACCTGGAACTCCCAATCCTTCGATTTGCGATGAGCTCCGCTTCCATAAGCTAGCCTCTACCGGCTAGAACATGAACCATATGACCACTGCCTCCATGTGACCGTAGTTAAACCCTCTATCGGAGTTTCGGTGTTCACGATGACATGATGTTTGTGTCCACGGGACTTGCGATTTTCCGATTGCCGATGCGCCTTCCACGCTAGTCCTTCGACTAGGCCCTGGTCCAAGTGACCACTACCATATGCCCTCGACTATACTCTCCATCGGGATTTCGTGGTTTGTGATGTTAACGATCACGCATCCTCCAGACTCGCGATTCCCCGATCCCCGATGGCTCGTGGTCGTTGACCTGTCAACAGTCTGCTCCCCGTCGTGAAAGCCTGCCACTTGTCCTCCACGATTGACAACTGTTCCCCACCGATCGGGAAATCGTGTATCGCGATTCTGCAACGCACACAACTCTCACTCCCAGGATCTCCGATATCCTAATTCCCAATGAAGCCCTCCTGTGGAGCTTTCACTGCCTCTTATGTCCATGATCAGGCTCACTTGCTTGACTCGAGCCCCAAGCAAATTTCTTCTATGTGCTGTGCTTGGGCACTTATCACACAATCCTGCAGACCTGCGTACCTTTGTTCCCCGATACCACAATTGTTGCTAACATGTTCAGCAGTGGGTTTACATCATTGACCTCTGATCGGATGATTCCACGGATGTTCGACTCCATCTCATCCATTCACATTCGTTGGAATGTACTAGGGTACCTTGGGAATCATTGACATTAATGGTGATCTCCCTCGCACTTGTTAACGGTTTACATCATTGACCGGTAATCAAGTGGTTTCTACCATGTTCGAAATCATAACATCTATTCACATGGTTAGATTCGTACTACATTGGGATCGATAAGAAGACCCTGGTTTGAGTGATCACTTTGATATGTACTTTGCCTAGGTTGCGATGGAGTTTATTTTGAACAATGACACATATATTGTTACATAGATCCACTTTGTATTGGTCGTGGCTATGTCTTGTCATCTTGTAGATCCACTATGTATTCTTCGTGGCTACAATCAGTTCATGTCATAAGAGTATAGATCCACAGTGTATTTTCAGTGGCTATACCTTTTTATCAATACAATTATGGATCTGCAGTGTATTTCATGGCGGCCATATCTTGCAAGTCTTGATCACCCAAGCATAGGTATGCCTGCCTTAGGTTTGAAACATGTCATAATATTTGTTGGATGTTTGTGTGCATCTTTTGTCAGGTTCTGTGCATCTATACCCTTGTTTGAAAGTCTACAAAGCATTTCAGTTATCATTTCTTGTCTTCTAACTTCATACTTTGGGGGGCAATCTGTTACACATAAAAAATACTCACTTTGATAGTGTCGCAAGTGTCGCATGTTGCTCACAAGTGTCGCAAGTGTCAAGGAAATCATACTACCATGATGCCTATGTTGTGCCTGTAAACGACATCAAGAGGACACTTGGCACATGTAAAACACTTGATTTGGAAGAGGAGGAAAGGTTAACTGGGCTTATGAACCTTTTTCCATCTGAAAACACTAAAAAAACTAAGCTTTTGAAGGAGAGCGCTCCCCTATACCTCTTCTGGGAGTGCTGGCGCTTCCCCTTACACTGTTTGGGAGTGTTATAAATCTCCTTTGGCCCTTTTGATGGAGCACTGGTGTCTTTAGGAGCGTTGGCACCCCCTTTAATCCTATTGGGGAGTGTTGTAGCGCTCCGATGGCCCTTTTGAGGGAGCGCTACCTATTCTGGGAAGCAATTGAGTTGTTGAGATGAATGGGGGAAGGATATTTTCATTCTTAGAAGGCAGTTGAGCTCGAATCCCTAGTCCAACCATGATCTTAGGGTAGATCCTCAACTGAAGGAGGAAAATCCTCACCTTCCCCAAGGATATCTCAAGTTGTTGAGCCTCTCCAAGGCTATATAAGCAAGCTTTCTCATGGTGAAAGGGGACTGGAAAAGGGAGAATCACACCAAACTTATGATCTTATAAGTGGTGTTGGAACAGAGATATTTTGGAGGCAAGAGACCTATGATCTCATAGGGAGAAATCGGTGAAGCTATCATCATTCAGATCGTGAATCTTTTGAGCAAGGGGTAGACAAGGAGGACTTGACGAAACTGCTGCAATCCATCTACGGATGTAAGCAATGTTTTGTCCTCATTAATATAATTTGCTTGGCCTGTTTATTTCTAATTCGTGTTCAATCTCACATGAATTTGTCTCTTTAGTAGATAGACCTATTTTGGACTAATCTTGATAGAGTAGGAAGTGGTCGTACTTTGTTTTTCTATAGGGCTTGTCGAAGAGCGAAAGATCGGATCTCAACTCAGAGCGTGCAGGGACAAACGTCGATAAAAGGTACTTCTTTTCTCCTTCCTCCTCACACACTAGTCCACCTAGATCTAAAAGGAAGTCAGTGACCATGATAAGCACTTTCTGTCTTAGAGTTAAGAGTCTAGCTAGTTGAGGAGATCTACCTGTCCGCGGAGAGATTTTCCTTCAACATAGGTGAAGGGGACCCCCTTCATTTTATTGTTGATAGTAGAAGCTAGAAAAACCTCATCTCAGCAGAGGTCGTCAAACAGTTGGGATTGTCAACAACACCACACCCACATCCATACAACATCGGGTGGCTTCGGCAAGGACAAGATCTTCGCATCAGCCAACAATGTTAATTTTCATATGGCATCCAACCCTTCAAGGATGAGATATTATGTGATGTTACCCCACTGGATGTCTGTGATGTTCTCTTGGGCCAACCATATATGTGGAGACACCATGTTGTTTATGAGTCTCGACCCCGTAGTTTCATTGTTACTTTGGGGGCTCATCTCTACAGAATACCAGAGGTAGTTCCAACTATTGTTCTAGCTAAAAAGTGTCGTAAGGTAGTATCTCATACTGTCAAATTCAGCTTCTTCACAATCTGTTCAAAAGGGAAACAAAAGGACACTGCAACCACTACAGCCTCACCCCCTGCACCTTCTTTCCAACAGAAGCAAGTCGAAAAGGTTGCAACAAAGCACAAATTATCATTTTGCACACCTTCTTCTCATGTATCTCGATTTGTTGAACAACATCGACTTCAACAGGTTCGTGACAAACTTCCACAAACTAAGAAGCGAGACGTCTCCAGTAATACAAGCAGCTCACCAAGATATTGATCCAACAAATGCTTTTCCCTCTCCCCTAGGAACTCAATGAAATGGATACCATTGCTTCCTAAGGAGGGAGAATTGATCTAGGTGGATATCGGTGGACACCCACCTTTTCCGACTAGCTAAAAACAATTTTCTAGCAATTTTGGCAATTTACTATTTTTAGCAGGTTTTAACTTTCCGGGCCTAAATGAAGGTTTTTCGAGATTGAGGTTCTCAATGATATCCAAATACATTATTAATCCCCTAAAATTAATCTCCTCGATGATACCTTTCCAACGAGCTATCATATGCCTAAAACGGATATTGTATGCAAAAGTTACGACCACGGGAAATTGATGTACTAACTTACCCAAACAAGGTCCACATGACTTTTGGCGCTTCATCTCCTAGGGTTAGGTTTTTGGATGTCTAGTGCTTTTTGCATTCCTGTTTAATGTAAAAATGCCTTCAGAGCCTCATTGTAATCATCTTCTTTCGAATGCGAGTAGCCGTCACATCTCTTCTCAGAGATAAGATGCCACCATTCTAGCGAGTCTTTCACTCTGTATTTTTACAGTCTCTGTACATTTCTTTCATTAATAGAAATCATGTATTACTATGTATCTGTTTTTATGGTTGCATCTCTGATACATTTCTGTTATATTATTGAATATCTGTGATATCTCTATGCATTTTTTTTATTATATCTCCAGTCTCATTTCGTGTCGAAAAGAATTTGGATCAGTGATATCAGAGCAGGCTACTCTTAACCATTTTTTCAGTGCATGTCCTCGACAAGGTTTGAGTATAGAAAGTTGGGTCTCGAGCTTGTCTCTCTTGAAGATAATCGTTCTCGCACACTCAAGAAACCCTCAATGGTGGAAGAAAAGAAAAATGACGAAGCAGACGATCCTATCAATCTGTTGCTTGAGCAAGCTCTCACACGACAGAGGTACGAAATGATGGAGAATTTTGCCCACGTCCTTAAACGTTTGCCGACAGCATCAGGCGCATCTTCATGAAGCAACTACTTTGGATGCACCTCACCTTTCAAGGTACAAGTTAATTTTGATATTCCTATATTTGAAGGACAGATAGATGCAGAATCCCTAGAAAAATGGTTAACTCTGCTAGTAGGTTATTTCTTTGTTCACAATTTTTATGACAAAGAAAATATCACCTTCACACTCCTTAAAACTCTCTCTCATGTCAAACATTGGTGGGAAACTTACTGGGAACAAAGTTCCACAGAGGAGTCTGGAATATATGGGGTCTATCCCACTTGGGATTTTTTTGTGGATGCGGTAAAGGAACAATATTACCCTGTTGGCAACTATGAGGACCGGTACATGAGATGGACAAGACTGTGGCAAGAGAGGGGCCAAGCAGTTCTGGAGTTCACCAATACCTTCCATACCTTGTGCACCAAGCTAGGTATCAAAGACTCTAAGCGACGTTTGGTTTTGAAATACCGTGGGGCTCTACACAAATACATCTAGACTGAAATGGATTTTCTAGACATCTCATCACTCAACGCTGCTTATCAATATGTTGTTAAAATTGAGCAGAAATTTAAGCACTAGAACAAACGGGAATTTGGGTCTACAAATCCGCAACAACCAAAGTATGAAAAAGATGAACCTAACAAACAGTCTCCCGAAAACCAGTCCAAGACACAGGAAAAGAAGGGTCACGGGAAGACAAAGAAGGACACCAAAAAATGGTTTGATTTCCACAAAAGCCCCTGGAACAACACCGATCAATGTCGCTCAAAAAAATCATTGGTGGCTAAGATCAAATATAAGGAGCCGAACCTTGATTTAGAATCTGATTCTGAAAATACTGGTAAAGGATAGATCATTGATGCAGGCCCCACTGCTATTGTCATTTTTCATAAGAGGGGGAGTGCAATTTTCATTCACAGATGTGGGTGAAGGGGGCCCCCCTCTGCATTTTATTGTTGATAGCGGAAGCCAGAAAAAACTCATCTCAGCAGAGGTCATCAAACAGTTGGGATTGTCGACAACACCACACCTGCAGTCATACAATATCGGGTGGCTTCGACAAGGACGAGATCTTCGTGTCAGCCAACAGTGTCGATTGTCATACGGCATCCAACCCTTCAAGGATGAGATATTATGTGATGTTGCCTCACTGGATGTTTGTGATGTTCTCTTGGGCCAAACATATATGTAGAGACACCATGTTGCTTATGAGTCTCGATCCCGTAGTGTCATTGTTACTTTGGGGGGTCATCTCTACAGAATACCAGAGGTAGTTCCAACTATTGTTCCACCTAAAAAGTGTCGCAAGGTAGTATCTCATACTGCAAAATTTAGCTTCTTCACAATCTGTTCAAAAGGGGAATAGAAGTGTTGGTTATGAAGCCTGATTATCTTCCTGACTCAGAGGTCTTGTGTTTTTCAACCGTGTTTATACCCCATGAAGACTTTACACCCCATAAGTATGTACACTCTTCCACGTGGGAGAGTGCAGAGGGGTACCACCTCTGTAGGGTCTGTGGGGGCTATCCCCCCGGCTGGGGGGTTCAGGGGTGAAGCTCTCGAAGGAAAAATTGCCTTGGAAAAGTATATTGTAATTTCATTGTAAATCTAGACCGTTCATCATAAGGTCACAGATCTAATGGTAGAAATTATGTTAGGGTTTTTTTCCCTAGAAGTCAACCCTCTTTTATGAGGGAAATGTATTGCGTCTATGTATGATGGCGAGTATTGTATTATGAGAGAGGAGACCGTGAGAAAAAAGAAGAGGAATTTACAACGGGTTTTTCTATAGGTTGTATCCCTTCATTTGTTGGATAATAATAAAGGAAGGACCTGACAATTTCTCTGGTGGACGTAGCCCACACCGGGTGAACCATGTAAATCTGTGTCTCTCTTGTATTGTGTATATTTTTTGTTTTGTTTCTGCATTTGTTTTATTTTATTGCTCCTTAGTCCCGTTTTTCTAACAACCGGTATCAGAGCGAAAGGTAACTCACAGTAAAAGAGGGTTCATGGTTCAAGTGGGAGAAATGTTGGAAGAAGGAAAGTTTAGGGTGGAGAAATTTAATGGCCAAAACTACTAGTTATGGAAGATTATTTATATCAGAAGGATCTATTCCTACCATTGGGCGGAGTAGCAAAGAAGACGATGGCCATGAAGGACGAAGAATGAGAGATTCTTGACAGAAAGGCTCTAGGAACGATACAACTGAGCTTCGCAGCGTCAATGGATTTCAATATTTCGAAAGAAAAGACAACAAAGGATCTGATGGTCGCACTAGCTAAACTGTATGAAAAACCCTTGGCATCCAATAAGGTATTTGTAATGAAGAGATTATTTAATATGAAGATGTTAGAAGGTGGGTCTGTTGTAGATCATTTAAATGAATTTAATATGGTTACTAATCAACTAAGTTCCGTAAAAGTGGACTATGATGATGAGGTTAGGGCTCTTATAATCTTGTGCTCATTGCCAGAAAGTTGGAATAGCTTGGTCATGGATGTAAGTAACTTTGTCTCTAGTTCAAATAATTTAAAATTTGATGATGTTGTTGATGTTATCCTTAGTGAGGAAATGTGATGGAAAAGCACAGGTGAGACATCAGGTAATGCGTTGAACATGGAGAACAGGGGAAGACAAAAGGATAGAGGAAAGGGCTGAGGAAACCGTGGGAATTCGAGGAAGGGAAGAACAAAATCTAGACTTGGAAAGATAGAGAGATGGAATTGTGGGAAGAAAGGACATCTGAAGAAAGACTGCAGAGCTCCAAAGAAACAAAGAGATGGACAACAGGAGAGAAATCAGGAAGCAAATGTAACAAGTGATGTGTTACAAGATCCTTTGATTCTTTCTGTAGATAATATTTATGATTCTTGGGTAGTAGATTCAGGGGCTTCATTTCATGCCACACCCCATAGGAAACATTTTCTAGATTATGTTCAAGGTGATTTTGGAAAGGTTCATTTGGGTGAAGATGCACCATGCAAAATTGTTGGAATGGGAAAGGTAAAAATAAAGCAACGCAATGGAAACCAATGGTTGTTGAAAGAGGTAAGACATGTTCCAGATTTAAGGAAAAATATAATTTCAACAGGGCAGTTGGTAAGTGAAGGTTGTATATCCATATTTATAGATAAGTCATGGAAGTTCATCAAAGGATCATTGGTGATAGCAAAAGGAGAGAAGGTAGGTACATTGTATTTATGTATTGGTAATACTGACTCTTCTATATCTTTAGTTTCTACAAAAGTGGATACAACACTGTGGAATCATAGGCTAAGACACATGAGTGAGAAGGTTATGCAAAT
The DNA here is from genome assembly GCA_009831015.1 of Picea engelmannii. Classification (NCBI taxonomy): domain Eukaryota; kingdom Viridiplantae; phylum Streptophyta; class Pinopsida; order Pinales; family Pinaceae; genus Picea; species Picea engelmannii. The sequence continues at coordinate 103,607 of ML822669.1, read as the reverse complement.
CCTTCACAAAATAAATTTTCTGCCAGATCTTAAACAAATTGATTTGGACTTATGTGAGCATTGTGTTTATGGAAAACAAAAGAGGGTCAGATTTCTCAGAGTTGGAAAAGAAAATAAGAATGAAAGGTTAGAGCTTGTGCATACAAATGTATGGGGACCAGATCAGGTATCATCTCTTGGTGGCTCTCGTTATTATGTTACTTTTATTGATGATGCAACTAGAAAAACTTGGGTTTATTGCATTTGACAAAAATCTAATGTTTTTGATACTTTTAAGAAATGGAAAACTTTAGTTGAGAATGAGACAGGAAAAAGTTTGAAGTGTCTCAGATCAGATAATGGAGGTGAATATTTTAGCAAGGAGTTTGATGATTACTTTTCATACCATGGGATTCGTAGAGAGAAGACAGTTCCAAGAAAACCACAAGAAAATGGTGTGTCAGAAAGGATGAACAGGACAATCATGGAGCATGCAAGGAGTATGAGATTGCATGCCGGTTTGCCCTTACAGTTCTAGGCAGATCTTGTAGATATTGTTGTTTACTTAATAAACAAAGGACCTTCAAGCTCTTTGGATGGTAGAATTTCAGAGGAGGAATGGACAGGAAAAAAGGTAAACTATTCATTTTTGAAAACTTTTGGTTGTGAAGCATTTGTCCATATTGATAAAGAAAATAGAACAAAGCTTAAATCTAAATCCAAGAAGTGTACCTTTATTGGATACGGTGTTAATGATTTTGGTTATCGCTTATGGGATTATGAAAATAACAAAATCATTAGGAGTAGAGATGTCATATTCAATGAGAAGGTCATGTACAAAGATCAGTTGCAGGGAAAGAAACAGGAAGAAGAAAAACAAGAATACACGGTGCTTGATGAGATCACTAAAAAAGCAATTCCAAAGGAACTTGAAAATCAAAATGTACAACAACAGGAGTAGCAGGTACCTCAAACACCTGCAAATGTTGTTAGAAGATCTACCAGGTTAAGTATACCCCCTGAACAATACTCTCCTTCATTGTATTATTTATTATTGACTGATTCTGGTGAACCTGAATGTTATGAAGAGGCAATGCAGGTAGACACTAAAAAGAAGTGGGAGCAAGGCATGAAAGAGGAAATGGATTCCTTGGAAAATAACCAGACTTGAGACTTGGTTCAATTGCCTGCGGCAAAAAGAGCATTGCGGAATAAATGGGTTTACAAGTTGAAGGAAGAAAATGGAGGAGAAAAGCGGTACAAGGCTAGACTTGTTGTAAAGGGGTTTGCACAAAAGAAAGGTATAGATTTTGATGAAATATTTTCTCTTGTTGTTAAAATGACTTCAATTAGGACTATTTTAAGTCTTGTGGCAGTAGAAGATTTGCATATTGAACAGTTAGATGTAAAAATAGATTTTCTCCATGGGGATTTGGAGGAAGATATTTATATGCAACAACCACAGGGGTATGAGGTCAAAGGGAAGGAGAATTTGGTATGCAGGTTGAAGAAGAACTTGTATGGCCTAAAGCAATCTCCAAGGCAGTGGTATTTGAAGTTTGACAAGTTTATGATAGAACAGGGTTATAGTAGATGTCATTTTGATCACTGTGTTTATTTTAAAAGGCTAGAAAATGGAAGCTATGTTATCTTGCTATTGTATGTAGATGACATGCTCTTTATAGGGTCTAATATGCAAGATATAAATATGCTCAAGAAGAAATTAACCAATTCATTTGCGATGAAGGATTTGGGTGCTGCAAAGAAAATCTTTGGCATGAGAATAACAAGAGATAGGAAAAATAAAAAATTGACATTGTCTCAGGGTGAGTACACAGAGAAGGTGTTGGAGAGGTTTAAAATGCGGAATGCAAAACCAGTTAGTACACATTTGGCCAGCCATTTCAAATTAACTAAGGAAATGTGTCCCAAGACACAGGAGGAGATAGAATACATGTCCAGGGTCCCTTATTCATCAGCAGTTGGCATCTTGATGTATGCAATGGTTTGCACAAGACCAGATATTGCACATGCAGTGGGAGTTGTGAGCAAGTATATGAACAATCCAGGTAAAGAACATTGGGAGGTAGTAAAGTGGATTCAGAGGTATTTGAGAGGTACTACTACTCATGAATTATGTTTTGGAGGTCAAACACTTTTCTACAGGATTATGTTGATTCATATATGGCAGGTGATAAAGACAGCAGGAGGAGTACCACATGTTATGTTTTTACTATAGGTGGAACATCAGTAAGTTGGATTTTGAAACTGAAAAAGGTTGTTGAACTTTCAACAATAGAGGAAGAGTATGTTGTTGTTGCAGAGGCTAGTAAAGAGATGATTTGGTTAAAAGGTTTATGGAGGAATTGGGAAAAAAGCAGGAGAATAGTAGGTTGTACTGTTACAATGAGAGTGCAATTCATCTTGCAAATAACTCAACCTTCCAATCGAAGACTAAGCATATACAGTTGAGGTATCACTTCATACGATCTGCCTTAGAAGATGGACATTTGAAGTTGGAAAAGATACACACTAGCCAAAATATTGTAGATATGATAAAAAAGGGAGTAACAAGAGAGAAACTGAGTTCCTGTTCAGTTTCAGTTGGTCTTCAAGAATGAAGACGAAGATGAGAAATTTGCCAAGTCTAAGAAGGTTCAAAGTCCATCATATACAACAGCAGTGGAGTCGTTGAGATCAGTCTCCAAGCGAGAGATTGTTGGTTGTGGAGCCTGATTATCTTCCTGACTCAGAGGTCTTGTGTTTTTCAGTCGTGTTTATACCCCATGAAGACTTTACACCCCATAACTATGTACACTCTTCCACGCGAGGGAGTGCAGAGGGGGGGTACCCCCTCTATGGGGTTCAGGGGGGCTATCCCCCCGGCTAGGGGGTTCGGGGGAAAGTGGGCCCCTAGCGGGGGTTCAGGGGTAGCATCCCTCGTTGGGGGTTCAGGGGCGAAGCCCCAGAAGAAAAAATTTCCTTTTAAAAGTATATTGTAATTTCATTGTAAATTTGGACCGTTCATTATAAGGCCACAGATCTAATGGTAGAAATTATGCTAGGGTTTTTTGCCCTAGAAGGCAACCCTCTTTTATGAGGGAAATGTATTGCAACTATGTATGATGACGAGTATTGTATTATGAGAGAGGAGACTATGAGAAAAGGAACAGTAAGTTACAGCGGGTTTTGTTGTAGGTTGTATCATTTCATTTGCTGGATAATAATAAAGGAAGGACCTGGCAATTTCTCTGGTGGATGTAGCCCACACTGGGTGAACCACGTAAATCTGTGTCTCTCTTGTATTGTGTATATTTTGTGTTTTGTTTCCACATTTTTTTTATTTTATTGCTCCACGATCCTATTTTTCTAACAAGAAGGACACTGCAACCACTACAACCTTGCCCCCTTCACCTTCTATCCAACAAAAGCAGGTCAAAAAGGTTGCAGAAAAGCACAAAGATTCCTTCTGCACACCATCCTCTCATGTAGCTTGACTTGTTGAACAACCTCGGCTTCAACAGGTTCGTGACAGACTTCCACAAACTAAACAGTACGACGTCTCCAACAATACAAGCAGCTCACCAAGATGCAGATCCAGAAAATGATTTCCCCTCTCCCCCAGGAACTCAACACAATGGAGACTATTGATTCCTAAGGAGGGAGGATTGATCTAGGTGGATATCGATGCCCACCCACCTTTTTCGACTGGCTCAAAATAGTTTTCTGGCAATTTTGGTAATTTACTATTTTTAGCAAGTTTTAACTTCAGGGGCCATTTTGAGGGCCTAAATGAAGGTTTTTCAAGATCGAGGTTCTCAATGATGGTCAAATGCATGATTGAGCCCCCAATATGAAACTCCTCGATGATACCTTTCCAACAAGATATCATATGCCTAAAACGAAGATCGTATGCAAAATTTACGACCATGGGAAGTTGATGTACTAACTTACCCAAACAGGGCCCACATGAATTTTGGAGCTTCATCTTCTAGGGTTAGGTTTTTTGGATGTCTAGGGTTTTTGGCATTCCTGTTTATTGTAAAAATGTCTTCAGAGCCTCATTGTAATAATCTTCTTGCGAATGCGAGTAGCCGTCACATCTCTTCTCAGAGATAAGCTGCCACCATTCTAGCGAGTCTTTCACTCTATATTTTTACAGTCTCTGTACATTTCTTTCATTAATAGAAATCATGTATTACTGTGTATCTGTGTTTATGGTTGCATCTCTGATACATTTATGTTATATTATTGAATATCTGTGATATCTCTATGCATTTCTTTATTATATCTCCGATCTCATTTCGTGCTGAAAAGAATCTGAATCAGTGGTATCAGAGCAGGATACTCTTAATCATTTTTTCAGTGCATGTCCCCGACAAGGTCTGAGTATAGAAAGTTGGGTCTCGACCTTGTCTCTCTTGAAGACAATTTCTTTCACACACCCAAGAAACCCTCAATGGTGGAAGAAAGAAAAATGATTGAGCAAACGATCATATCAATCTGTTTCTTGAGCAAGCTCTCACGCAACAGAGGGACGAAATGATGGAGAATTTTTCCCACATCCTTAAACGCATGCCGATAACATCAGGTGCATCTTCATCAATTGGCCACTTTGGAGGCACCTCGCCTTTCAAGGTACAAGTTAATTTTGATATTCTTGTATTTGAAGGACAAATAGATGTAGAAGCCCTAGAAAAATTGTTAACTATGTTAGAAGGTTGTTTCTCTATTCACAATTTTTTCGACAAAGAAAAGATCACCTTTGCACTCCTTAAAGCTCTCCCTCATGTCAAACATTGGTGGGAAACTTACTAGGAGCAAAGTTCCACAGAGGAGTCTGGAATATATGGGGCCGATCACACTTGAAATTTTTTTGTGGATGCGATAAAGGAACAATATTACCCTGTTGGAAACTATGAGGACCAGTACATGAGATGGACCACACTACAACAAGAGAGGGGGCAAGAAGTTCCAGAGTTCACCAATACCTTCCATACCTTGCGCACCAAGATGGGTATGAAAGACTCTGAGCAACATTTGGTTATGAAATACCATGGGGCTCTACACAAATACATCCATACTGAAATGGATTTTCTGGACATCTCATCACTTGGTGCTGCTTATCGATATGTTGTTAAAATTGAGCATAAATTTAAGCACCAGAACAAACGAGAATTCGAGTCTACAAATCCACAACAACCAAAGTATGATAAAGACAACCCTAATAAACAGTCTCCCAAAAACCAGTCCAAGACATAGTAAAAGAAGGGTCACGGGAAGACAAGAAGGACACCAGAAAATGGTATGATTTCCACAAAATCCCCTGGCACAACACTGATCAATGTCGCTCAAAAAAATCATTGGTGGCTGAGATCAAATACAAGGAGTCGAAACCTGATTCAGAATATGATTATGAAAATATTGGCAAATGACAGATCATTGGCGCAGACCCCATTGCTATTGTCATGACCGCAGCAATTCAACCAGAAGAACCAAAAGATCTTGAAGAGGGGCAGTGCCTTTTTCATTCACAGATGTGGGTGAAGGGGACCCCGCTGCATTTTATTGTTGATAGCAGAAGCCAGAAAAACCTCATCTCAGCAGAGGTCATCAAACAGTTGGGATTGTCGACAACACCACACCCGCAACCATACAACATCAGGTGGCTTCGACAAGGACGAGATCTTCATGTCAGCCAACATTGTCGATTGTCATACGAAATCCAACCCTTCAAGGATGAGGTATTATGTGATGTTGCCCCACTGGATGTCTGTGATGTTCTCTTGGGCCAACCATATATGTGGAGACGCCATGTTGTTTATGAGTCTCGACCCCATAGTTTCATTGTTACTTTGGGGGGTCATCTCTACAGAATACCAGAGGTATTTCCAACTATTGTTTCACCTAAAAAGTGTCGCAAAGTAGTATCTCATACTGCAAAATTCAACTTCTTCACAATCTGTTCAAAAGGGGAACAGAAGGACACTGCAACCACTACAACCTCCCCCCCTGCACCTTCTATCCAACAGAAGCAGGTTGAAAAGGTTGAAGCAAAGAACAAATATTCCTTCTGCACACCTTCCTCTCATGTAGCTCTATTTGTTGAACAACCTCGGCTTCAACAGTTTCGTGACAGACTTCCACAAACTAAGCATCGCGACGTCTCCAACAATACAAGCAGCTCAACAAGATGCAGATCCAACAAATGTTTTTTCCTCTCCCCTGGGAACTCAACACAATGGATACCATTGTTTCCTAAGGAAGGAGGATTGATCCAGGTGGATATTGGTGTCCACCCACCTTTTTCGACTGGCTCAAAACAGTTTTCTAGCAATTTAAGCAATTTACTATTTTTAGCAGGTTTTAACTTCCGGGGCCATTTTGAGTGTTGAAATGAAGGTTTTTCGAGATAGAGGTTCTCAATGATAGTTGAAGGTATTATTGAGCCCCCAAAATGAATCTCCTCGATGATACCTTTCCAACGAGCTATCATACGCCTAAAACAAAGATCGTATGCAAAAGTTACGACCCCGGGAAGTTGATGTACTAACTTACTCAAACGAGGGCCACATGACTTTTGACGCTTCATCTCCTAGGGTTAGGTTTTTTGGATGTATAGGGTTTTTGGAATTCATGTTTATTGTAAAAAGGCCTTTAGATCCTCATTGTAATCATCTTCTTGCGAATGCGAGTAGCCGTCACATCTTTTCTCAGAGATAAGCTGTCACCATTCTAGCCAGTCTTTCACTCTGTATTTTTACAGTCTCTGTACATTTATTTCATTAATAGAAATTGTGTATTACTGTGTATCTATGTTTATGGTTGCATCTTTGATACATTTATGTTATATTATTGAATATATGTGATATCTCTGTGCATTTATTTATTATATCTCCGATCCCATTTCTTGCTGAAAAGAATCTGGATCAGTGGTATCAGAGCAGGCTACTCTTAATCATTTTTTTAGTGCATGCCCCCAACAAGGTCCGAGTATAGAAAGTTGGGTCTTAAGCTTGTCTCTCTTGAATAAAATCTCTCTTGTACATCCAAGAAACCCTCAATGGTGGAAGAAAAAAAAAACGACGGAGCAGACAATCCTATCAATCTGTTGCTTGAGCAAGCTCTCACGCGACAGAGGGACAAAATGATGGAGAATTTTTTCCACATCCTTAAACACCTGCTGAAAGCATCAGGCACATCTTCATCAAGCATCCACTTTAGAGGCACCTCACCTTTCAAGGTACAAGTTAATTTTGATATTTTTGTATTTGAAGGATAGATAGATGCAGAAGCCCTAGAAAAATGGTTGACTCTTCTAGAAGGTTATTTATTTGTTCACAATTTTTCCGACAAAGAAAATATCACCTTCGCACTCCTTAAATCTCTCCCTCCTTAAATCTCTCCCTCATGTCAAACATTGGTGGGAAACTTACTGGGAGAAAATTTCCACAGAGGAGTCTAGAATATATGGGGTCGATCCCACTTGGGATTTTTTTGTGGATGCGGTAAAGGAACAATATTACCCTGTTGGAAACTATGAGGACCAGTACATGAGATGGACCACACAGCGGCAAGAGAGGGGCCAAGCAGTTCCAGAGTTCACCAATAGCTTCCACACCTTAGGCACCAAGATGGGTATCAAAGACTCTGAGCGACATTTGGTTCTGAAATACTATGGGGCTCTACACAGATATATCCAGACTAAAATGGATTTTTTGGACATCTCATCACCCGATGTTGCTTATCGATATGCTGTTAAAATTGAGCAGAAATTTAAGCACCATAACAAACGGGAATTCAGGTCTACAAATCCGCAACAACCAAAGTATGACAAAGACGACCCTAACAAACAGTCTCCCGAAAACCAGTCCAAGACATAGGAAAAGAAGGGTCACGGGAAGACAAAGAAGGACACCGAAAAATGGTATGATTTCCACAAACTCCCCTGGAAAAACACCGATCAATGTCGCTCGAAAAAGTCATTGGTGGCTGAGATCAAAAACAAGGAGCTGAACCCTGATTCAAAATCTGATTCTGAAAAATACTGGTAAAGGACAGATCATTGACGTAGACCCCACTTCTATTGTTGTGACCGCAACAATTCAACCAGAAGAACCAATGGATCATGAAGAGGGGGAGCGCCTTTTTCATTCATAGATGTGGGTGAAGAGGATCTTGTTGCATTTTATTGTTGATAGTCGAAGCCAGAAAAACCTCATCTCAACAGAGGTCGTCAAATAGTTGGGATTGTTGACAACACCACACCCACAACCATACAACATTGGGTGGCTTCGGAAAGGACGAGATCTTCATGTCAACTAACAGTGTCAATTGTCATATGGCATCCAACTCTTCAAGGATGAGGTATTATGTGATGTTTCCCCACTGGATGTTTGTGATGTTCTCTTGGGCCAACCATATATGTGGAGACGCCATGTTGTTTATGAGTCTCGACCCCATAATGTCATTGTTACTTTGGGGGGTCATCTCTACAGAATACCAAAGATAGTTCCAACTATTGTTCCACCTAAAAAGTGTTGCAAGGTAGTATCTCATATTGCAAAATTCAGCTTTTTCACAATCTGTTCAAAAGGGGAACAAAAGGACACTGCAACCACTACAACCTCGCCTCCTGCACCTTCTATCCAACAGATGCAGGTCGAAAAGGTTGCAGCAAAGCACAAATATTCCTTCTGCACAAATTCCTCTCATGTAGCTCAACCTGTTGAACTGCCTCGGCTTCAACAGGTTCGTGATAGACTTCCACAAACTAAGCAGCACGACGTCTCCAACAATACAAGTAGCTCTCCAAGATGCAGATCCAGCAAATGTTTTTCCCTCTTCCCCAAGAAATCAATGCGATGAAGACCATTGATTCATAAGGAGGGAGGAATTATCCAAGTGGATATCGGTGGCCACCCACCTTTTCCGACTGGCTCAAAACAGATTTTTGGTAATTTTGGCAATTTACTATTTTTAGCAGGTTTTATCTTCTGGGGCCATTTTGAGGGCCTAAATGAAGTTTTTTCGAGATCAAGGTTCTCAATAATAGCCAAAGGAATTATTGATCCCCCAAAATAAATCTCCTCGATGATACCTTTCCAACGAGCTATCATACGCCTAAAACGGAGATCGTATGCAAAAGTTACGACCCCGGGAAATTGATGTACTAACTTACCCAAATGGGGCCCACATGACTTTTGGCGCTTCATCTCCTAGGGTTAGGTTTTTTGGATGTCTACGGTTTTTGGCATTCCTATTTATTGTAAAAATTCATTTAGAGCCTCATTGTAATCATCTTCTTGTGAATGTGAGTAGCTGTCACATCTCTTCTCAGAGATAAGCTGCCACCATTCTAGCGAGTCTTTCACTCTGTATTTTTACAGTCTCTATACATTTATTTCATTAATAGAAATCATGTATTACTATGTATCTGTGTTTATGGTTGCATCTCTGATACATTTATGTTATATTATTGAATATCTTTGATATCTCTGTGCATTTTTTTATTATATCTCCGATCTCATTTCGTGCCGAAAAGAATCTGGATCAGTGGTATCAGAGTAGGCTGCTCTTAATCATTTTTTTAGTGCATGTCCCCAACGAGGTCCGAGTATAGAAAGTTGGGTCTCGAACTTGTCTCTCTTGAAGACAATTGCTCTCACACACCCAAGAAACCCTCAATGGTAGAAGAAAATAAAAACGACGGAGCAGACGATCATATCAATTTGTTGCTTGAGCAAGCTCTCACGCGACAGAGGGACGAAATGATGAGAATTTTGAGCACATCAAGCGGCCACTTTGGAGGCACCTCGCCTTTCAAGGTACAAGTTAATTTTGATATTCTTGTATTTGAAGCACAGATAGATGCATAAGCCCTAAGAAAAAAGGTTAACTCTGCTAGAAGGTTATTTCTTTGTTCACAATTTTTCGAACAAAGAAAAGATCACCTCACACTCCTTAAAGCTCTCCCTAATGTCAAACATTGCTGGGAAACTTACTGGGAGCAACGTTTCACAGAGGAGTCTGGAATATATGGGGCCGATCCCACTTGGGATTTTTTTGTGGATGCGGTAAAGAAACAATATTACCCTGTCCGCAACTATTAGGACCAGTACATGAGATGGACCACACTATGGCAAGAGAGGGGCCAAGCCTTTTCGGAGTTCACCAATACCTTTTGTACCTTGCGCACCAAGCTAGGTATCAAAGACTCTGAGTGACAATTGGTTCCGAAATACCGTGGGGCTCTACACAGATACTCCAGACTGAAATGGATTTTTTGGACATCTCATAACTCGGTGTTGCTTATCGATATGTTGTTAAAATTGAGTAGAAATTTAAGCACCAGAACAAATGGGAATTTGGGTCTTCAAATCCGCAACAACCAAATTATGACAAAGACGTCCCTAACAAATAGTCTACCGAAAATCAATCAAGACACTGGAAAAGAAGGGTCACGGGAAGACAAAGGACACCAGAAAATTGTGTGATTTCCACAAAATCCCCTGGCACAACACCAATCAATGTCGCTCAAAATAGTCATTGGTGGCTGAGATCAAATACAAAGAGCCGAACCCTGATTCTGAATCTGATTCTGAAAATACTGGTAAAGGATAGATCATTGACGCAGACTCCATTGCTATTGTTGTGACCGCAATGTTGGTTGTGGAGCCTGATTATCTTCCTGATTCAGAGGTCCTTGCTTTCATCCATGTTTATACCCCATGAAGTATTTACACCCCAGAAGTATCTACACTCTTCCACGCAGGGAAGTGCAGAGGGGTGGTACCCCCTCTGCAGGGTCCGAGGGGGCTATTCCCCGGGCTGGGGGGTCTGGGGGAAAGCGGACCCCCAGAAGCAAAAATTACCTTGTAAAAGTATATTGTAATTTCATTGTAAATCTGGACCGTTCATTATAAGGTCGCAGATTTGACAATAGAGATTATGTTAGGGTTTTTTGCCCCAGAAGGCAACCCTCTTTTATGAGGGAAATGTATCGCAGCTATGGTTGATGGTGAATATTGTATTCTGAGAGAGGAGACTGTGAGAGAAAGAAGAGGAAGTTACAGCGGGTTTTGTTGTAGATTGTATCCCTTCATTTGTTGGATAATAATAAACGAAGGACCTGGCAATTTCTATGGTGGACGTAGCCCACACTGGGTGAACCACGTAAATCTGTGTCTCTCTTGTATTGTGTGTCTTCTGTGTTTTGTTTTTGCATTTGTTTTATTTTATTTCTCTGTGGTCCTGTTTTTCTAACAATCGGTATCAGAGCGTAAGGTAACTCGCAGGAAAAGAGGGTTCCTGGTTCGAGTGGGAGCAATGTCGGAAGATGCAAAGTTTAGGATCGAGAAATTTAACGGTCAAAACTACCAGTTATGGAAGATGCACATGGAAGACTATTTATATCATAAGGATCTATGCCTACCATTGAGCGGAGTAGCAAAGAAGTCGGCGGCCATGAAGGACGAAGAATGGGAGATTCTTGACAGAAAGGCTCTAGGAACGATACGGCTGAGCCTAGCAGCGTCGATGGCTTTCAATATTTCGAAAGAAAAGACAACGAAGGGTTTGATGGACGTGTTGGCCAAATTGTATGAAAAACCCTCGGCGTCGAATAAGGTATCTCTAATGAAGAGATTATTTAATATGAAAATGTCAGAAGGTGGGTTTATTGCAGATCATTTAAATGAATTTAATACGGTTACTAATCAACTAAGTTCTATAAAAGTGGACTTTGATGATGAGGTTAGGGCTCTTCTAATCTTGTGCTCATTGCCAAAAAGATGGAATGGCTTGGTCATGGTTGTAAGTAACTCTATCTCTGGTTCAAATACTTTAAAATTTGATGATGTTGTTTGTGTTATCCTTAGTGAGGAAATGCGACGGAAAAGCAAAGGTGAGACATAAGGAAATGCGTTGAACATGGAGAACAGGGGAAGGCAAAAGGATAGAGGAAAGGGCTCAGGAAACCGCGAAAATTCTAGGAAGGGCAGATCCAAATCCAGACTTGGAAAGATAGAGTGTTGGAATTGTGGGAAGAAAGGACATCTAAAGAAAGACTGCAGAGCTCCAAAGAAACAAAG
>ML822669.1:62720-83109 GCA_009831015.1 Picea engelmannii | reverse complement strand
ATTTTATCTAAGTAAACATAGTACTCAATAATTTGGCCAAAGGTTTGGTCATGTTGTAATGCTCTAAAGAACTCGCTTTGCACAGGTTTGGATGTACCTGATTAATGTACTTGATTATAACATTTGAGCAATCAACTTGTATTATCTCATGTATTACATTGTTCATTTCCTTGATAAGTTATGTTGTAAATGCTTTTGGGATTCAACTTATAATGTGTTTGCACTACTAATCACTTGTTCCTCTTCTTATTTCATTATTTTATTGGAGAGTTGTGTTCCCTTATTTGAGCATTTATTATTGTTTAGCTCAATATTTTGAACATGCATTTTTGAACTATGTTTGATTTTTAGCAATTTTTATTCTGATTTTCTTGTCAAAGTTGAATATTGTAAATGTCCGGATACAATCAATTCCTAATTTCCCGGGATAGAGATATTATGTGTTGACTTAAAATTATTCTTGTGCAGAGTCGACAAACCTAAAAATCCCAAAGTATCTAGTGTGTTAATTTGCAAGATCTTGCATTCTACTCATTTCGTCATCAATGATAGGTCTTGAATTCTACTTCTCTTGTCCTTTTGTCATCGACTACAGGGACATCACCACTACAGTGGCAGTTGTTTAGCAAGATGTATATGTTTTGTTATTTATTTTTTCATTGAAAGTTGATTTTATGTAGAAAGTGTTGAGTGTGATATGGTTGGTTAATCAAGTCATATTATTATTTGATGCTTTTGGTTTTATGTAAAGAGTGTTGAGTGTGGTATGGTTGGTTAATAAAGTCATATCGATGTTTGATAGATATTATTATTTTTCCAAAAGGTTTTTAGACATTTCACTTGGTTCCAATATATATAGTTGTTTTCAAGATGGTTATTTTAATTATTTTGACTATTCCATTTTATGGAAGGTCATAAGTGACATAAAACTTCTCCTTGATCCTCATTTTCTTGTAGATATCCTTAAATCCATATGAATTATATCGAAGCACATTATAAGACTTTTAATCTTCTTTATTGTCCAATTGTTAATAAGAAACTCAACATATCATCATAATAAAAACATGAGCCTTTTTACCTTACCTCCCTTCACAAGTTTATAATTTTGGTTACCATCCAAATAGCACATATGTAAATATAGTAGATTACCCTTGTAAATTGATATCCCATGTTGATTATGTAATTTCTACCACCAACTAGTCATGAAAACCACCATACACCTTATATATAGGAAATCATGATAATGTAATCTTATCAATCACTTGTTGAGATGATCATGCATTCATCACTCCCAGTTTAATTTTGTATGTGTATTATACACCTTATAGATAGGCAATCATGATCATGTAATTTTATAAATCACTTGTTGAGATGATCATGCATTCATCACTACCAGTTTAAGTTTGTATGTGTATATGTTTCTTTCTACATGATGTTGGAGTTTAATTCAAAAGATATATTATTATTAAGGCTGCTAGTTATATGAGGGTGGAGTTGTGCTTTTCATATGATTTTTATTTTTATTTTTTTTCCAATTTATGTATAGAAGGTGATTTATTTGGATGAGACATTGGTTTGTATTGTGTGATGTATGTTTTTTTAAACTAAAACATAATTTGTATTTATAAAAATGGTTGTGTCCAAGAAAACAACTTATTACATAGTGCTAAATTTTAGCAAGTTTGAGCATTTATGTGAGGTTACAAAAGGATTCATACAACAAATCAAAAGGTTAATGGAGGATATAATAGAACTAATTGCATTCCATAATTTTTAGCATGAGAATATTTTAACAAATTGCTTACATAACAAAATATAAAAACAAATAAGATTTTTTCTTCTTTACTACTGTAGTCCAAGCTTCTTTTCTTTTCGATGACTTCAATGTCTCTCTCTCCATTCCTGACATGCCTTGATCTAGATATTGAGGTTCATGTTGTTCAAGGGTATCCCCAACTTCTTCCTGGTTTTCCCAGCTCACCTTTTAGGCCAGATCTGAGGGAGTAGAATAATATCTTTCCACCGAATCATGTGTTGTCACATCAATATTTTTGGATGCTTCTTGGTCCAGATCTAGGGGGATAACAACTTTCTCTTTTACATGATCACATGGATCCACATATTTCTTTTTGGAAGGGGTGTCGATATTTTCCTTTTATTTTGATTTGGGATCATCCATGGGAACATATAGGGTGTCTTGATCATCCTTGCTAATAATTTGGTGTTATTCCTTGGCACCATCCCACCAAGTTGATTTACACTGGAGTTTCTTGGCTTGCATTGGAATTTTATGACATTGTGTTGTTTTATGTCCTGTTCTAAAACAAACTTTTCAATGAAAAAATACATTTTTGTCATCTAAATTTTGAGAGCAGGTGGAGTTTTCAATTGTCATGATTATTTCAGCTGGAAACCATTTGATGAAATCCATTTCCATATATATTGAGCATAAGTGGTAATACTGTAATTTTTTGTTCTCTCACCTCTGTAGTGGAATTTACCAAGAGAATTTATGATGGTTCAAAGAGAGGGTAAACCCCAAATACGTAGAGACAAATTTGTAAGTCTTATCCAAACCGGAGCCAAGGACAAAGTATCTCTCACTGGATCAAAGGAAGGAGTCCATATGCATAAACTATATTTTCCCTGGATCCAGAAACCAAAATTCCTATAGGAAGGAGGCGCGAAGCAAGTAGTGTCCATAGAATGCACAAGATCTAGATTCAAATGGAAACAAAGCTACTGAGGAAAGAAGACGCGACTGTCACAAAGGGAGAAGCTGCCATTGAACCTGAAACGCTGAGAAGGCCAATGTTGGCTACGTAATCCCTCACAACAGAAGAAGAATGACCAACCATGCCAAGCCTGGCCACCGCCGCTATGGTTAAACCCTAGCTAGCATTGCCATGGAATCCGAACGCAAATCTCAAACACGAGAGAAACGATGTATGTTACCTAACATCCATAAGAATACTTCGTAGTGCGGGGACACAACAACAATAAATTATCTAAAGGTATCAAACTCCAACCTGTTGGATTCGAACCATCGACCTAAGCATGACACTCAGGATTATTAATCCTACTACATAATTTCTATCCATATGCATAATTCATGAGTAGACGCCAATAACTAAGTATCATTCATCTAAAGCTTCAGATCCAAAGTTATTATTTTATCAATGACCTTGGACTTCTCAAAGAAAATTTTGAGCAATCTCTTTCATATATGCTCTCTTGGTTCATCATGACAATTTAGCATTAAGTGACAGTTTGGCCGAGTGGTCTAAGGTGTCAGATTTAGGCTCTAGTCTAAAAAGGCATGGGTTCAAATCTCACAACTGTCATTCTTTTAATAGCATGGTAGTTTCACTTCCAACATTCAAAAATATTTTTAAATGTCATCTTTTTGAATGAGGATAGTGTTTATCCCCTGTGTTAGAGGGGGGTCTTGGCTGACACTTACGAAACTAGAATTTCACACTCCCTATCACAAACTCTTATGTTTGTTTAAGAAACCTTGAATAATTTCCTCTCCACACCTATTTCAAGGCCCTAAAGCCTAGAATACTTGGTGAACCCTACAAACATAAAAGTCTAATTGATTTTAGTGTTAATCGTTGATTTTAAATGGATTAATTTACTCAAAAGGGTACAAATGTGAAACTTGTGGGGTTTTTCAAGAGACAAAAGAGAAGAATTAAAATCTTTTAGAATATTCGTGCAGAAAAAAAAATACATTCTACAACTGAAAAAACTGGCTTTAAACATTGTAAGTGAATTTTTTTTGAAATATAGTCCAAGATCCTAAAATGCAAATATTTTCCTAGAATCCAGTTTTCATTTCAATGCAAATGAAAACTATTAAAATTTCAAGGAAGCAACGTAGACGAAACTTCGGAAATGGAACTCTTTTCTTTTGTAATAAACAACCTATGCTACAAATACCAAACACAATACATAACAAAATGAAAATGTAGTTAATAAACTACAACAATTTTTTATTTTTATTTTTCTATGCTAAGAAAAGAAAATAACAAGCAAATGCTATTTTTTCATTTTTCAAAGCACACACAAAGGAAAGAGAAGACAAATCCAAGACTGAAACAGACCCTAGGCCACTACCTGAAATAAGTGATTCAATGGAATCCACAGGACGATCTAAATCTTATAAGTTCACTCTAACCTTGACAATAAACAAAATAAATAAAGAACCAACACAGATTCTTTACAAATTGTAATATAAACTGAGCCTTGAACCTATCCATATACAGTCAACAGAGACTCTGAAGAGTTCAGGAAGACCTGAGAAGAAAAAGCTTCTTGCTAGGAAAGAAAAGTCTTTTGTAAAAACCCTTTTAAAACACAGAGAAGGTTAAGAAGTGCACCTTGAATCCTTACATTTGATGTAGACCTCTTCCACTTGTTGTTGCCTCTTAGATCAAAGATCTCCTCCCAAAGATGACCTGCAAGGGGTTAAGAATACAATGCAACAACATGTACAATCTCTAGTAATCACTTAAAAGAATAAATATATATATATATAAACTATCAAAATAAAAAAAGAACATGTACAGATAGGGTTTTGGGACAAAGATAATCTCTTTTATTCATATACAAGATGAAGGGCTACAACCTTTGCTTGCAAACACCGCTCTATGAACCAAGTCTGGGCTCCTCTGTTGTGGCTCCAATTTCATCGATCCCCCATAGAATTTTCACAACCAACATTCCATCAAGGAAGAAGGAAGGGTTGCATAGGGAGAATGATTGTAGGGGAAAGCTGAGGCTAAAACTCAGAGCAAGATGCAAAACTTGGGCAATAAGAGGGAAAGGATTTTGGTAGAGTTTTCTTTTTCTCTTGTTCATATGTCTAAATGACTCCCCTAGACCTATTTTTATATGAGAAAAACATGGTTATTCGGTTTGAGGATGGGCTACAAGGGGTAAAATGGTTAGGAAACCCTCCATAGCCTATAAACTCCATTATAATCCGTGCAATTTTATATTTTTTGCAACTTTTGGAGGTAAACGCGAGCTACTTAACATGTAACAAGCATATGTACACGGGCTAAATAGCATGCAACATGTGTTTGTACGAAGGCTAATAGTGCAACATGGCACATACATTATCCAAAAAGTGGTTTTTTAGAAGGAAACCTCAACAATAGTTTTGGAAAATTATGCAAATGGATGGGCTGATGTCTTGGATGCATAGATGTGGCATTTTTGGACTATAACACCCTCTTTCCTCATTTTTATTCAGTGTTCATTAGTTGAATTGTACATGAGTACCTAATATGTCCTAGTTACCGGGATTCATTTTTTTACTCAATAGTGATGTTTAGGGGGGGTGTTGGAGAAATTACTATTTTCGACACACTATTTCAGTGGGAGTTAACTAACTAATTCTATTTTAGACTTTCTACTTAGACCATCACTATTATGCATGTATGAAATCCTAAGGAAAGTTAATTGCTTGATTGATTTTCTTAATTATGGAATGTACTTCCCTATATATGAGTGTATTCCACTCATTCATTGCATCATTTTGATCATCATCTATGTATCAATCATCATTCATTGATCAACTCATTGGAGTAGTGTGAATATATTTTCTCATTCTTACATATTGAATCTCTCATCCTTTCTTAATAAGATTTGTTTGCACTTTCTTTAGCTAGATCTCATGTGCAGGTTTCTATGAAACATTGACAAAATCCCGCTGGAAAGAATATCGACAATTCTGATCATCCAAGGAATCTTTCCTTAAGTGATAGCCACGAGCGTGATCAACCCATATCTGAAGAGGACTATCATATATAAACGATGGTTCATCTTCATTCATGCACAAAGATCCATTTATTATTGAATACTGAGAGGAGATGAGAGATCAAAAGAACACTACATGGATTCTTGAAGAAGAAGATAAGAGGTAAGGGACAACCTCATTTACAGAGAAAGAAAAACATTATCTCTTCATCTGCGAGTCCTCGTAAAAATCCTCAAGATGAAAATACTTTCACTTTATAGAATGATCCTTTAATTTCTATGAAATGGACATGTCCTAATGGTCATCCAAAATTGAGGACAAAGGTGGTTGAGAGTCCTCACAGAACAAGTTTGCATCCTCAAAAGGATTTGCATCATTACTCCCAACGGATGACTGAAAATTACCCTGAAGATGTTGCGACAGGTCATCCTTGAATGGATAGAACAAATATGTAACCATGTCATAATCAGGATGCCAAATATATGAATCATATACGCATGGAGACTAGTCCTGTGAAGATGAAAACTGAACCCCCTTTGCCTGAGAGCTACCCTCAATGTCATAAATGGGGTCTCTATAAAAAATGAGATGACAAAAATACCATATGTATCTCCCAGTTTGTATGAAATTTTCTATATGCTCATCAACCATATCCAAGGGTTCTCTCATAAGACCATTAATACGACTGAAAATAACCATCTCTTCATTTTCATGTGCAGGAAGAATATAAGCTGGGGTAGTTTCAACTAGATCTTCAAAGTCTTCATCATTGAGACTAGTTTCTTCTTCAACTTCATGTACAGGAGGAGATAAAGGTTGGACAACCTCTCCTTCATCAAGCAGGAGAAAATATAATGATATCTCAGAAGGTTCCTCAACACGTTGCACCTCATTAGAATTCCATTTTCTCTTCATGGACATACTCCTCCATCGCCTCTTCATCATAAGAGGTTTGATCCTTAATATTGGGTGCTTTGTTTTCCTTTTTTCAAAAGTATTTTTTTCATCGAAGGGATCCTCTAATACTTATTCACTTCCAAATTCATAGAATAAAGTATCATCAAGATCCTCAAAAGGGTCATAGCTCATAATGTTCTCTTCTTGATGTGCAGGAGGAATATAGGCCTGTAGTACTTCGTATTCATCAAATGTCCTATCTGGATCATGAAAAATTCATCGGGATCTTCTTGGTAACTTTATTTATATATCTGTCCTTCAATCATTTCTTCATCTTCAAGGGCTAGTTCTTCGACAAATTTTTGAAAAAACTATTTTACATGACTCATCAGTTCCTCAACAACTTTATTAGCATCCTTTTACTTTTCCATCTGTAAAAATGTCCTCGAGGCATCACAATTTATGGATGAGGGTTCATCCCATGGTACCATATTTCATTGAATGAAAATACACCTCAATGGAGTAGCTAGATAATATTAAGGCTCATCAAAGGATGGAAAGGGGGAAACAAGGAAAGGTGGGTTCTGGGAAGGTGGAGTCGTCATATGACCTTTAAGAGGGGATTATCAAGGGTGGAAGGGGAGGGGGAACTTCCCTCAGGTGGATTCGCCAAGAAAAATAATTAAATCCTTTGGGATAGCTTTCCAAAGTGTCGTTTAGGGATTAGAAAAGGATTCAAAATCCTCCCCAACAACACCACCAAAATGTTATCACACAATTTGTAGGTTTGAAAAATCCTGAACCAAAACACAATATGGTGACAACTAAGAGAACACCTACCCACTGTCACCTCAGATAGGTATTCCTGTCACTTTATAGGTGAAGTGATCATCTCAAGGGGGGAATCTTGGGTGACCCTAGGGGGAAATGAAACATAAAGTGAGATGATGAGATGAATTCCCCTATATGTCATTTTTCTATGTGGAATATGGCTTTGATGGCACATTTAAGGCTGCCAAGTCTTTGAGTACCTGCGAAAAGTGTTTGTAATTGCCCAAGACACAAGAAAATCCCACTATATGAGATATATTTTAGGTGGACAAACAAGTTAATCTTGTTGTCACTATTTGCAGTAGTACTCTATCTATCTATCTATCTATCTATCTATCTATCTATCTATCTATATATATATATATATATATATATATATATATTTATATATATATCAACAATTAAATTATTGTTAGAGATGCTAAACAAAATCTAAAATTCTACCAAACGATGCAAGAGATAGGCTAGCTAAACACTAGTATAACTCTAGTATAGAAGCATAAGACTTTAGCAATGAAACAAGGTTGTAAGAAACAAGTATTGCAGGGAAATAATTGTAGCCTTATGATTGTAGAAAACAAGTTGTTACAATTGTTAGCACTAGGAATCACCTTCAGATTGCATGGAAGGCAAGCCCAGTACCCATAAGGTTATATGTGAATGTAAGGGTGTTTTAAGGGGTCAAATGGAAAAGACTCAAAATGATAATGTTCCAACTCAGAAAACAAGGTTAGCATGTACCAGCAATCAAGGTCTTGGCTAACTTCAATCAATAATTGAGAGTGAGTATGAATAGAGGGAAGACTTCAATCAGAGGAATGTAAGGGTTGTTGTAAACATCTGGTCTACAAACAACCTAAGGAAGAAATATTATTAACACAAGATCTTATTGAGTTCATAACTTAAGGAAGATAAATAAACATCATGATAATATAATGCTAAAACATATCACCACAACCATTCATGTGAATCATTCAAAGCATGAACATTTAGCATCATAAGCAAATAAGCTGAAAGAGAAGTTGATTTCTATTAACCAATATGTCTTAAATCAAGTACATATCTAGTTCACCGTAACTTTATCAAAATATTATAGTATAAGGGAGTCTTGTTGAACTATCCGAAACTACTAAAGCATTTAATCTATCTATTTATAACAAAAGAGGGGCAACAACTTGAGGTATGAGTTGGCCTCCTTCCCATGAAAATCTCTAAGAATTTATTTCATCTAACAACTTGACTAACAACCTATGCTATAAAATAGGAAAGTGTTGGTGACTAATCCAACCAGTCTTCAAACTAACTTGATCCCTCTTTGTTGCGCAATTCCTTGTTTGCCATGTGTCCTTCAGGAGCATGTGGCTGTCATCATGCTGCTAGCTGCTATTTCTGCAGTTCTCGCCATCATTATCTATCCAAAAAGTTGTTAGCTTGACCCTCCTAGATCCCTGGTGTCTGTTGGTAGCCTCTTTGGGTAGCACTCTGAGTAGTGCACTTTGTAGTGCCTTCACCAAATTTCGTAAGATTCTGTAGCACACTTCAAAACTAGACTAGTATAAAAGGTAGCACCAAACCTTCCTACCCCCTGTGAAAACTTCGGTCTCTACGAGATTTTAGGTAGTGAATTTAGGTAGCGCCACTATGGTGTGTCGCTATGCAAATTCCATATCTACCAAAAATTTGGTAGCGAATTTAGGTAGCGCCCACTGTGTGTCTCTGTGAAAATTTTAGGTAGCACCATCAAAATGCAACACCTCCAGATTGGACATGTGTGAACCAAGTAGCAAGTTTGAGTGATACCAGCACCATTATCCTTAGGTGATTTGGCAACAATGTAGGTAACACACCATTGGAATACCAAAAACAATCTATTCTGTAGCGCCATAGCGCTACGAAATGTCTGCATTATTACTGCTGAAGGATTTAGTTCTTCACAAAAGCCCAAAACTCTGAACAATAAGCACTTAGAAGCCTATATAGGTGGCATAGGTAATGTTTCAACAACAGTTTATCTTCACAAAAAGGAACCATCCTAAAAAATGGGGCTCACCTTTCACTAGCTACTTTGTTAGCTTGACACTTAACCTGACACTCTTTCTTGTAGGAGGAGGATCCTCATTTGGCACGACATGCTTCTTCCTTTTAGAAATGACAGGCTTCTTCAGTGGAGCTATGCTCTCCTTGACTGGTGGTGTCTCTTTTTCGATAGTAGCTTCAACCAATACCTGCAAGTTTCTTTGATCCACTTCATCTTGAAAATGATGCAAGTCTGCTTTGAGCTTCCTATTTTGAGACCGAAAGCCTTTGTTCTGTCTATATAGGTTTTTGAGTTGTCTATGAAGGGGTTGGGCCTTTCTTGCTACAAACCTTGCCAATTCAAGGGTGTGACTACATCCATTCATGAGCTCTTTCATCTTAACTTTGTTAGACATGGATTATGTTTTCAACTGAGCCACCTCCTTCCTATCATCCCTAATTTGCCTGATTAATCTTTTGAATGTCTGACTGTCAGGTGGAGTAGTGACATGCACAGTCTCAACTGGATTTTTCATGGTTTCCTCTTTTTGTTGCATAGGAATTTCCTTGTCTGTCTCATCAGGCTTCTTGATACCTTTTATTTTCTCTTTCTTCTTTTGCACATGGGTTTCTTCTTTCCTTTCCATAGGCTTTTCAATGCCTTTACCCTTATTCTTTTGTACAGGGTTTTCTGGTAGGGATTGTTCTTCAAAAACTTCTTTAGGAACTGATGATCTTATGAAAGGTTTCATGCCCTTGGTATTGGCTACTGGAGGAGAAGAGGAGACATGTAGCTTCTTCCCTTTCTATGCTGCAGTTTTAGTAGTAGAAGGAACTTCTTCTAACTCTGGTGGAGGAGGAGGTGAAAAATCTCTCTGTGGGGAATGAAAAGATTCCTCCTCAGTTCATGTGACCTGCTTGATGACCTCTGAAACTTAAACACAAACTCTGCCCTTTCTCTTCTTGCTGGTACCTGCTTTAGCAGCACTGGTGGATGATAAAGGGCTTGCATTCTATGATTGAGGAGTGGCTGCTATATCAAACTTGAAGTGGTAAGAAACAACAAAATGTTCCCATGAGATATCTTTCTTACCCAATTCTTCAGAGACTAGCATTCTAATCAATCCAGAGTGGAAGATGCTCGTATCCACATCCTTAGACTTGGATTGAATCCTGTCTGACATCTTACCTATGCTCCTTAACAAATAGTAGGGAATATTCATTTCAATTTTACCAGTAAAATGCAACAGAAGCCTTATATGGTACTGGTACAATGTGTTAAACCTCCCTTACCATGTAAAGTATCTCTGGATGATATTCAATATCCTATCAAACTGCTCAATCAACTGATTCCTTGGAACACCTTTAGACAAATCACTAGCTTGATGTTCAGGCTTAAGGAAATATTTGGCATAGGCTGCATTCAAAGCCATGGATTTAAACCATTTCTCACTTGTGATAGGGATTCATGTTGCAACTGAAATAGAGGCCTCAGTCACCTCAAATTCTAAATCCCCTACCTTGGTTCTCCTACCATCAAAATGTAAGGCAATATACCTTCTCGCCTCAGGATGGCCTCTTTTCATATTCTGGCAGAAAGAGAGGCATCCCACTCTTTGAAAAGCTTCTCTTTCCATGGGCTCTGTCTCAAAAAGATGCATATCCACAGGTTCAGTTCTAACTACCTTTCCCCCCTTGTGTGACTTCTTCATCTAAGGAGTCTCCATAGTTTAGGCTGAGGGCTTCTTATGGCTATGGGGTAGTAATGACCAGGAGGACCTAAAGTCGAGCTTCAAATGGACAAAGTTGCACTTTTACAAAAACTTCCCCTTAAACCAGATTGATTGCTAGTAAGCTAAGACTTGGTTGTGGAAATCCCTCCCTTAGATTTGTGTAGGTATTGAACACTTAGACAATGAGAGGGTACTCTGTAATTGGCCCTTTGAAGTTGGGTAGAAAATGCTCGACTCAAATGTCAAACAAAACAAGGGAGACACAGTGTGGTTAAACAACGCCTTAGGTAGCACAATGCGTATGCATAGGATATAATTGTTTAGATGCTATGAGATCAGTAGCTATGGTGGGTGGATGTATCAAACTTTGACATACAGGTAGTGAAGTTCATAGGTTTGAAATGGGAGGAGACAAGGATAAAATGATGTGAAGAAAGGTCTCCCTCAACTATGCAATCCCGATAATCCAAAACTATGAGTGCTAATTCTCCTTGAAAATTTATGTGCAGAGGAGGAAACACAGGATACTTGTGGAATAAACACTTGTTTGAAGCCTCAACGAGATTTCAGGATGAAGTCACAAACATCCCGAACTCTGAATCTACCTCAGCATCGGATCCGACAACACTGTTGTCGACTGGTAAGAACTAAGAGTTTGTGCAATGCAACAATATTGAGTTTTTCAAAATCATAAACCGTTATCAGAGCTCGTAAATACAAGATCTTGAAGGCATATTTTTAACCAACTCTTGGTACTGAAAACAAGGAAAATGACATCAGTGTTGTAATCATAACTCAATATGGAAAATGATGAACAGGAAAGGTGCTACGGAAACTCCTGATGAGTGGGTAGCACTCCAATTCAAAAAATGATTGGACAGGTAAGATAAGGACAACAAGGCATGGATACAAGAGCATGAATGAGGAAAATGGTGTGTCAAATCAATCTAGTCATGGAGAGGATCGATCCTAGTGACAAATCATGAAGGGGACCAAATTTTAAGTCATGAAAAAAAACAGTTCTAAGTCCAAAAATCAAATGAGGATCAAAACATAAGTTATGACTCAACACTTTATTTATCAAGGGGGGTCCTAACAAACACAATTTTAAAAGGGGTGAAATTAAAAAAATTAAAATCTAAGGCTTAGGAAAGGATGGAAACAAAACTAAAAAATCCAAGGCAACTTAGTGTGATAACATTGGCTCCACAGGGGATGGCATGCCCCTTGCGGGCTGCCAAGATTGAGTATATTTAGTGCCTTATTCTAGGGCTATGGGGTCAGTTATTGAAACAAAAATTAAATAAAAGTGATATTTATAATGGCATGAAAATCCACTCAAGGCTCAAGCAAAGTACTTTTTCAGAAAATGCCCATTGACAGGGCCACCAAAAACTTCTTCTGTCTCCATATTTTGCAACTTGAAAGTGTTATTAGAGAATACCTTAGAGTTTTGAAGGGACCGATCCATAAAGATTCAAATTTACCCTGCTTTCCTTTATCTTGCATCGATACATCCCACTTGAGCACCTGATTGCCCAGTTGAAAATCCTCTTTGTTCACTTTTTTGTCGAACACCTGTTTGATCTTCAGTTGATGATCATGTTCCTTATCTACAAGCTGCTCCCGAGTCTGCTGCACTTCAACCAACTGTTGAATCCTTCTAATCATATGATTAGGCTCCCCTTGGTAATCTTGGAAAAATTTTTCCACAGGTAAGGCAAGCTAAGAAGGAAAAATGGCCTCAACTCCATACACCAGCTGGAAAGGGGAAAGTCCCAGGGACCTCTTTGTCATCACTCTGTCATCCCACAAAGAAAATTTGATTTTTGAGTCCCATGCCTTTTTGTTCTCCTCTAACATCTTTTTAATGATCTTTATAAGGCTTTTGTTTGAGGATTCTGCAAGTCCATTCCCTTGAGGGTAGTAAAGGGTAAAGTGAACCAATGTGATTCCAAACTATTCACATAATTGAACCAATGGTTCAGCCTTGAAAGATGCATCATTATCAGTGACAATTCTGCTCGGACACCCAAACCTTGCCATAATGTCTTCAAGGAAACCAATGATCAATTTGTGGGAAGCATTCCTTGTAGGAATAGCTTCAATCCACTTAGTAAAGTAATCTGTAGCAATCAATATCCATCTATGTTGACCACTAGAAGCAGGATGAATTTCCCTGATAAAATCTAGGCCCTACTGTTGAAAGGGTTATGAAGCTGCCACAGGCTTTAATGACAAAGACTTAAGATGTTTCTTTCCAGAGAACTTCTGACATTTAAAACAAGCTTTGATCTTAACACAAACATCGGTGAACAAACTAGGCCAAAAGTACCTAGCTCTGAGGATCTTGTATGCCATGGTTCTCCAATAATGATCCCCCCACATAAACTGTCATGAAAATCAGACATAATATTTTGGGCTTCTTGTGGGTCTAGGCACCTAAAAAACACTCCTAATGGGTCTTTCCAATACAAAACTTGATCAAAAAGGAAATATTTTATTGATTTGAGTTTTAAGGCTCTCACCTTGTTCTTTTCTATACCATTTGGAGGTTGTAAATTCTGTAGGAAAAATATAATGTCCTTGTACCAGCTGCAATCTGCCAATGCAGGGGTGACTTGAGAATCTTTATCAGTTAACTCAACTTGCTGATTTTCTGAACATGAGTGGATGAAATCTACCCCTAATGCTGAGCAATTCGATTCAACCAACAACTTGGCTAAACCTTGGCCTTTAACCAATTTGGTAGGCTTAATTTCCAAATCAAATTCAAGTATTTTAGTAATCCACTTGCTCCTTTTTCCGTCTATATAAGGATGAATAAGAATTTCTTTTACAACAACTGATGGGACATAGGCAATGACTCTTGAATTAAACACAAACTTTGAAGGACTTGAGATATTTAACCAATGCATAGGCTTGCTTATCCATGGTGTCATATTTCAATTCAACATCTCTCAATGCCCTGCTGAAAAAGGCAATGGGTTGCTCTAAGCCTTCAGTGTTCTTCTGCAATAAAAATGCTGCTACTGTATCAAAAGAAGAAAAAGAAAAAATAAGAAAGTCCTTGGAGTAGTCTGGGTTGATAAGGATTGGGGCTTCAGTCAAAACTTTCTTTATCTGATCAAAAGAATTACGAGACTCAGCAGTCCATTTGATTTCACTACCTTTCCTTAACATGGTTGTGATATACTTAACCAACTCAACAAAATTCAACACAAACCTTCTCAAAAAATTAAATTTTCCCAGAAAAGATTGCATCTCTTTTTTGGATCTAGGAAGTGACAATGTTTGTATAGCTTCAACCCTGCTGGAATCAATCCTTACCCCTTCAATCGACAAAATATGCCCCAATAATTTTCCCTCCTTCATGGAAAACAACGATATTTTAGGATTCAAAGAGAGACCAAGATTTCTGCATTTCAAGAAAACCTTTCTTAAATGATCAGAGTGTTCTTTATTAGATTGACATAACACTGTTATGTCATCTAAATAGATAACAAAAAACTTGTCCTTCTCTTTAATAAATGCTATGTCCATAGCTCATTGAAAGGTCGCCCCTGCGTTCATCAAATCAAAGGGCATCTTGGCGTACATAAATGTACCCCAAGGAGTGGTAAATGTCATCTTCTCTCTATCTTCTGGAAAAATAGAGACCTGAATGTACCCAAAAAAACCATCAACCATGGACATCCGGGCTTCTCTTGTCACCCTCTGTAATATGTGCTCCATCTTGGGAAAAGGGAAATTATCCTTTTTAGAGTTTCTGTTCAGATTTCAGAAATCAACGCAAAGTCTGATTTCTCCATTCTTTTTTCTCACTGGGACCAAATTGGCCACCCATTCATAATACCTCAAAGGAATGATAATTTTTACATCTAAAATATTTTTTACCTCTTTCCCCATAACATGCAGTAACATAGGATTTATTTGCCTCAACTTTTGCCTGAAGGGTTTGGTGTCTTCTTTTAATGGAATCTTGTGCTCTATAATGCTTGTGTCATAAGTTCTGAGATCTTCATAAGTCCAAGCGAATACATCAACAAATTCCTTCAAAAACTTAGTATATTTTCCCCTCTTCTCTTCTGATAGGCTTCTTGACAACTTGACATATTTTGGATTCTTTTCTATACCCAAATTGCACTCAGATATGTCAGTATAATCAGTAGATACTTTCCCTTTCACTGCCACATCGTTTCCATCAAATAATCTTTCCAAAGGAACTAGTCCTTTTGGAATATGATTGCAAGGTAACTGCACAATATGACGATTAACAATTTTATTAAGGAAAACATCAGCATGATGATTAATTTCATAATCATGATCCTGATCAATGTGTAATGCAGAAAACTCATCAACAATATCGAGGAAAATTTTCAGTTCTAAATCATCTTCGAACACCTTCCAATATTTTACATTGTCTGGTATAGAAGGCCTGTACTTGACTTCTACATCATACTTGATTTTAGGTGGTATAGGAATCCTGAAATTGCTTGTTGATACAACCAAAGAATCAACCATGATATTCTCTTCTATAGGAATAAATGAAATGTTAAAGGCTGAGAAAAAACTGTCCACCAAGTCCCACACTTCATTTCTGTAAGATCTAAGCCTAGGGTGATTTGTTTGATAAATATTTTTAATATGATGAACTATTAATTCAACATCCCCAAATACTGATAGCTATTCTATCCCCATATCTTTAGCATCCCTTAGTCCCAAGACAAGAGCTTCATACTTTGACACGTTATTAGTAGTTTCAAATTCTAGTTTGTATGACAAAGATATAATCTCTTGAGCTGGTGAGACAAATACCACTCCAACACCAACACCTTCCTTAGAAGAGGATCCATCAAAGAACATCTTCCAGACAAAGGTGGTTAAAGGAGACTCTTCACAAAAGGTAACAGACTATTTTCTGATTTCAAGAGGAGTTTCAAGAGCGTCAGTGAGCTGCATAATGCTAGATCCCAAATCGATATCAAGGGCCCCGAGTGATCAGGATTCTTTTCGGCACGAAATAAGATCGGAGATATAATAAATAAATGCACAGAGACATCACAGATATTCAATAATATAACATAAATGTATAAGAGATGCAACCATAAACACAGATATAAAGTAATACACGATTTCTATTAATGAAATAAATGCACAAAGACTGTAAAAATACAGAATGAAAGACTCGCTAGAATGGTGGCAGCTTATCTCTGAGACGAGATGTGATGACTACTCGCATTCGCAAGAAGATGATTACAATGAGGCTCTGAAGGAATTTTTACAATAAACAGGAATGCCAAAAACACTATACATCCAAAAAACCTAACCCTAGGAGATGAAGCACCAAAAGTCATGTGGGCCCCATTTGGGTAAGTTAGTACATCAACTTCTCGGGGTCGTAACTTTTGCATACAATCTCCGTTTTAGGCATATGATAGCTAGTTGGAAAGGTATCGTCGATGGGATTCCTTTTGGGGGAACAATCATGAATTAATCTATCATTGAGAGTCTCAATCTCAAAAAACCTTCATTTAGGCCCTCAAAATGGTCCCGAAAGTTAAAACCTGCTAAAAATAGTAAATTACCAGAATTGCCAGAAAACTATTTTGAGCTAGTTGGAAAAGGTGGGTGGCCACTGATATCCACCTAGATCAATCCTCCCTCCTTAGGAAGCAATGGTATCCATTGAATTGAGTTCCCGGGGGAGAGGGAAAAACATTTGCTGGATCTGCATCTTGGTGAGCTGCTTGTATTGCTGGAGACGTTGCGTTGCTTAGTTTGTGGAAGTCTATCATGAACCTGTTGAAGCCGAGGCTGTTCAACAAGTCGAGCTACATGGGAGAAAGGTGTGCAGAAGGAATCTTTGTGCTTTGCTGCAACCTTTTCTACCTTCTTTTGTTGGATAGAAGGTGAAGGGGGCAAGGCTGTAGTGGTTGCAGTGTCCTTTTGTTCCCCTTTTGAACAAATTGTGAAGAAGTTGAATTTTGCAGTATGAGATACTACCTTGTGACACTTTTTAGGTGGAACAATAGTTGGAACTACCTCTGGTATTCTGTAGAGATGACCCCCCAAAGTAACAATGACACTACGGGGTCGAGACTCATAAACAACATGGAGTCTCCACATATATGGTTGGTCCAAGAGAATGTCACGGACATCCAGAGGGGAAACATCACATAATACCTCATCCTTGAAGGTTTGGATGCCGTTTGACAATCGACACTGTTGACTGACATGAAGATCTCGTCCTTTCTGAAGCCACCCGATGTTGTATGGCTATGGGTGTCGTGTTGTCAACAATCCCAATTATTTGACGACCTCTGCTGAGATGAGGTTTTTCTGGCTTCCACTATCAACAATAAAATGTAGCAGGGTCCCCTTCACCCACATCTGTGAATGAAAAAGGTGCTCCCCCTCTTCAGGATTTGTTGGTTCTTCTGGTTGAATTGTTGCGGTCGCAACAATAGCAGTGGGGTCTGCGTCAATGATCTGTCCTTTACCAGTATTTTCAGAATCAGATTTTGAATCAGGGTTCGGCTTCTTGTATTTGATCTCAACCACCAATGACTGTTTGGAGCAACATTGATCGGTGTTGTGCCAGGGGCTTTTGTGGAAATCACACCATTTTCCGGTGTCCTTCTTTGTCTTCCCGTGACCCTTCTTTTCCTATGTCTTGGAATGGTTTTCAGGAGACTATTTGTTAGGGCCATTTTTGTCATACTTTGGTTGTTGTGGATTTGCAGATCCAAACTCCTGTTTGTTCTAGTGC
The DNA here is from genome assembly GCA_009831015.1 of Picea engelmannii. NCBI lineage: Eukaryota > Viridiplantae > Streptophyta > Pinopsida > Pinales > Pinaceae > Picea > Picea engelmannii. The sequence continues at coordinate 65,090 of ML822669.1, read as the reverse complement.
TTAAATTTCTGCTCAATTTTAACATCATATCGATAAGCCGCAGCAATTAATGAGATGTCCATAAAATCCATTTCACTCTGGATGTATCTGTGTAGAGCCCCACGGTATTTCAGAACCAAATGTCGCTTAGAGTCTTTGATACCCAGCTTGGTGCGCAAGGTATGGAAGCTATTGGTGAACTCTGAAAATGCTTGGCCCCTCTCTTGCCACAGTGTGGTCCATCTCATGTACTGGTCCTCATAGTTGCCAACAAGATAATATTGTTCCTTTACCGCATCCACAAAAAAATCCCAAGTGGGATCAACCCCATATATTCCAAACTCCTTTGTGGAACATTGCTCCCAGTAAGTTTCCCACCAATGTTTGACAAGAGGATGAGCTTTAAGGAGTGTGAAGGTGATCTTTTCTTTGTCGGAAAAATTGTGGACAGAGAAATAACCTTCTAGCAGAGTTAACCATTTTTCTAGGGTTTCTGCATCTATTTGTCCTTCAAATACAAGAATATCAAAATTAAATTGTACCTTGAAAGGAGAGGTGCCTCAAAAGTGGCCTCTTGATGAATATGCGCCTGATGCTATCGGCTAGCATTTAAGGATGTGGGAAAAATTCTCCATCATTTTGCCCCTCTGTCGCGTGAGAGCTTGCTCAAGCAACAGATTGATAGGATCGTCTGCTCCGTCATTTTTCTTTTCTTCCACCATTGAGGGTTTCTTGGGTGTGCGAGAGAAATTGTCTTCAAGAGAGACAAGATCGAGACCCAACTTTCTATACTCGGACCTCGTTAGGGACATGCACTGAAAAAATGATTAGGAGCAGCCTGCTCTGATACCACTGATCAAGATTCTTTTCGACATGAAATGAGATCAGAGATATAATAAAGAAATACACAGAGATATCACAGATATTCAATAATATAACATAAATGTATCAGAGATGCAACCATAAACATAGATACACAGTAATACACGATTTCTATTAATGAAAGAAATGTACAGAGACTGTAAAAATACAGAGTGAAAGACTCGCTAGAATGGTGGCAGCTTATCCTGAGAAGAGATGTGACGGCTACTCACATTCGTAAGAAGATGATTACAATGAGGCTCTGAAGGCATTTTTACAATAAACAAAAATGCCAAAAACCCTAGACATCCAAAAAACCTAACCCTAGGAGATGAAGCGCCAAAAGTCATGTGGGCCCCGTTTGGGTAAGTTAGTACATCAACTTCCTGGGGTCGTTACTTTTGCATACGATCTCCGTTTTAGGCATATGATAGCTCGTTGTAAAGGTATCATCGAGGAGATTCATTTTTGGGGTTCAATCATGCTTTTGATTATATTTGAGAATCTTTATCTCTAAAATCCTTCATTTAGGCCCTCAAAATGGCCCTAGAAGTTAAAACCTGCTAAAAATAGTAAATTGCCAAAATTGCTAGAAAACTATTTTGAGCCAGTCGAAAAAGGTGGGTGGTCACCGATGTCTACTTAGATCAATCCTCCCTCCTTGGGAAGTAATGGTCTCCAATGCGTTGAGTTCCCTGGGGAGAGGAAAAAGCATTTGTTGGATCTGCATCTTGTTGAGTTGCTTGTATTGCTGGAGACGTCACGCTGCTTAGTTTGTGGAAGTCTGTCATGAACTTGTTGAAGTCGAGGCTATTCAACAAGTCGAGCTACATGAGAGGAAGGTGTGCAGAAGGAATCTTTGTGTTTTTCTGCAACCTTTTCAACCTTCTTCTGTTGGATAGAAGGTGCAGGGGGCGAGGCTGTAGTGGTTGCAGTGTCCTTTTGTTCCCCTTTTGAACAGATTGTGAAGAAGTTGAATTTTGAAGTATGACATACTACCTTGTGACACTTTTTAGGTGGAAAAATAGTTGGAACTACCTATGGTATTCTGTAGAGATGACCCCCCAAAGTAACAATGACACTATGGGGTCGAGACTCATAAACAACATGGTGTCTCCACATATATGGTTGGCCCAAGAGAACATCACAGACATCCAGTGGGGAAACATCACATAATACCTCATCATTGAAGGGTTGGATGTCGTATGCCAATTGACACTGTTGGCTGACACGAAGATCTCATCATCGCCAAAACCACCCGATGTTGTATGGCTGCGGGTGTAGTGTTGTCAACAATCCCAACTGTTTGACGACCTCTGGTGAGATGAGTTTTTTTTTACTTCCGCTATCAACAATAAAATGTAGTGGGGTCCCCTTCACCCACATATATGAATGAAAAATGCGCTCCCCCTCTTCAGGATCTGTTGGTTCTTCTGGTTGAATTGTTGCGTGTTAGAAAAACAGGACCATGGAGCAATAAAATAAAACAAATGCAGAAACAAAACACAGAAGACACATAATACAAGAGAG
>ML822669.1:48184-59263 GCA_009831015.1 Picea engelmannii | reverse complement strand
TCTTAAATCTGGAACATGTTTTACCTCTTTCAACAACCATTGGTTTCCATTTCGTTGCTTTATTTTTACCTTTCCCATTCCAATAATTTTGCATGGTGCATCATCACCCAAATGAACCTTTCCAAAATCACCTTGAACATAATTTAGAAAATGTTTCCTATGGGGTGTGGCATGAAATGAAGCTCCTGAATCTACTACCCAAGACTCAGAAATATTATCTATAGAAAGAATCAAAGCATCTTGTAACACATCACTTGTTACATTTGCTTCCTGATTTATTTCCTGCTGTCCATCTCTTTGTTTCTTTGGAGCTCTGTAGTCTTTCTTCAGATGTCCTTTCTTCCCACAATTCCAGCACTCTATCTTTCCAAGTATGGATTTGGATCTGCCCTTCCTAGAATTTCCGCGGTTTCCTGAGCCCTTTCCTCTATCCTTTTGTCTTCCCCTGTTCTCCATGTTCAACGCATTTCCTTATGTCTCACCTTTGCTTTTCCGTCGCATTTCCTCACTAAGGATAACACCAACAACATCATCAAATTTTAAAGTATTTGAACCAGAGATAGAGTTACTTACAACCATGACCAAACCATTCCATATTTTTGGCAATGAGCACAAGATTAGAAGAGCCCTAACCTCATCATCAAAGTCCACTTTTACAGAACTTAGTTGATTAGTAACCGTATTAAATTCATTTAAATGATCTGCAATAAACCCACCTTCTGACATTTTCATATTAAATAATCTCTTCATTAGAAATACCTTATTCGACGCCGAGGGTTTTTCATACAATTTGGCCAACACGTCGATCAAACCCTTCGTTGTCTTTTCTTTCGAAATATTGAAAGCCATCGATGCTGCTAGGCTCAGCCGTATCGTTCCTAGAGCCTTTCTGTCAAGAATCTCCCATTCTTCGTCCTTCATGGCCGCCGGCTTCTTTGCTACTTCGCTCAATGGTAGGCATAGATCCTTATGATATAAATAGTCTTCCATCTGCATCTTCCATAACTGGTAGTTTTGACCGTTAAATTTATCGATCCTAAACTTTCCATCTTCCGACATTGCTCCCACTCAAACCAAGAACCCTCTTTTCCTGCGAGTTACCTTACGCTTTGATACCGGTTGTTAGAAAAACAGGACCACGGAGCAATAAAATAAAACAACTGCAGAAACAAAACATAGAAGACACACAATACAAGAGAGACACAGATTTACGTGGTTCACCCAGTGTGGTCTACGTCCACCATAGAAATTTCCAGGTCCTTCGTTTATTATTATCCAACAAATGAAGGGATACAACCTACAACAAAACCCACTGTAACTTCCTCTTCTTTCTCTCACAGTCTCCTCTCTCAGAATACAATATTCACCATCAACCATAGTTGTGATACATTTCCCTCATAAAAGAGGGTTGCCTTCTAGGGCAAAAAACCCTAACATAATCTCTACCGTCAAATCTGCGACCTTATAATGAACGGTCCAGATTTACAATGAAATTACAATATACTTTTACAAGGCAATTTTTGCTTCTGGGGGTCCGCTTGCCCCCAGACCCCCTAGCCCGGGGGATAGCCCCCCCGGACCCTGCAGAGGGGGTACCCCCCTCTGCACTTCCCCGCATGGAAGAGTGTACATACTTCTGGGGTGTAAATACTTCATGGGGTATAAACACGGCTGAAAGCAAGGACCTCTGAATCAAGAAGATAATCAGGCTCCACAACCAACATTGCGGTCACAAAAATAGCAGTGGAGTATGCGTCAATGATCTATCCTTTAACGGTATTTTCAGAATCAGATTCTGAATTAGGGTTCAACTCTTTGTATTTGATCTCAGCCACCAATGACTGTTTTGAGCGACATTGATTGGTGTTGTGCCAGGGGATTTTGTGGAAATCACACAATTTTCTGGTGTCCTTCTTTGTCTTCCCGTGACCCTTCTTTTCCTGTGTCTTGGACTGATTTTCGGTAGACTGTTTGTTAGGGACGTCTTTGTCATACTTTGGTTGTTGCGGATTTGAAGACCCAAATTCCCGTTTGTTCTGGTGCTTAAATTTCTACTCAATTTTAACAACATATCGATAAGCAACACCGAGTTATGAGATGTCCAAAAAATCCATTTCAGTCTGGAGTATCTGTGTAGAGCCCTACGGTATTTCGGAACCAATTTTCACTCAGAGTCTTTGATACCTAGCTTGGTGCGCAAGGTACAAAAGGTATTGGTGAACTCCGAAAAGGCTTGGCCCTCTCTTTCCGCAGTGTGGTCCATCTCATGTACTGGTCCTAATAGTTGCAAACAGGGTAATATTGATTCTTTACTGCATCCACAAAAAATCCCAAGTGGGATCGGCCCCATATATTCCAGACTCCTCTGTGAAACGTTGGTCCCAGTAAGTTTCCCACCAATGTTTGACATTAGGGAGAGCTTTAAGGAATGTGAGGTGATCTTTTCTTTGTTCGAAAAATTATGAACAGAGAAATAACCTTCTAGTAGAGTTAACCTTTTTTCTTAGGGATTCTGCATCTATCTGTGCTTCAAATACAAAAATATCAAAATTAAATTGTACCTTGAAAGGTGAGGTGCCTCCAAAGTGGCCGCTTGATGTGCTCAAAATTCTCATCATTTCGTCCCTCTGTCGTGTGAGAGCTTGCTCAAGCAACAGATTGATATGATCGTCTGCTCCGTCGTTTTTATTTTCTTCTACCATTGAGGGTTTCTTGGGTGTGTGAGAACAATTGTCTTCAAGTGAGACAAGGTCGAGACCCAACTTTCTATACTCGGACCTCATCGGGGACATGCACTAAAAAAATGATTAAGAGCAGCATGCTCTGATACCACTGATCCAGATTCTTTTCAGCACGAAATGAGATCGGAGATATAATAAAAAAATGCACAGAGATATCACAGATATTCAATAATATAAAAGAAATGTATCAGAGATGCAACCATAAACACAGATACATAGTAATACATGATTTCTATTAATGAAAGAAATGTATAGAGACTGTAAAAATACAGAGTGAAAGACTTGCTAGAATGGTGGTAGCTTATCTCTGAGAAGAGATGTGACGGCTACTCACATTCACAAGAAGATGATTATAATGAGGCTCTGAACGCATTTTTACAATAAAAATGAATGCCAAAATCGTATACATCCAAAAAACCTAACCCTAGGAGATGAAGCACCAAAAGTCATGTGGGCCCCATTTGGGTAAGTTAGTACATCAATTTCCCGGGGTCGTAACTTTTGCATACGATCTCCGTTTTAGGTGTATGATAGCTCGTTGGAAAGGTATCGTCGAGGAGATTTATTTTTGGGGCTCAAGAATTCCTTTGGCTACTATTGAGAATCTTGATATTGAAAAAACTTCATTTAGGCCCTCAAAATGGCCCCAGAAGTTAAAACCTACTAAAAATAGTAAATTGCCAAAATTACCAGAACATTGTTTTGAGCTAGTCGGAAAAGGTGGGTGGCCACCAATATCCACCTGGATAATTCCTCCGTCCTTTGGAAGCAATGGTATTCATTGCATTGATTTCTTGGGGAAGAGGGAAAAACATTTGTTGGATCTGCATCTTGGAGAGCTACTTGTATTGCTGGAGACGTCACGCTGCTTAGTTTGTGGAAGTTTATCACGAACCTGTTGAAGCTGAGGCTGTTCAACAGGTTGAGCTACATGAGAGGAAGGTGTGCAGAAGGAATATTTGTGCTTTGCTGCAACCTTTTCGACCTGCATCTGTTAGATAGAAGGTGCAGGAGGCGAGGCTGTAGTGGTTGCAGTGTCCTTCTGTTCCCCTTTTGAACAGATTGTGAAGAAGCTGAATTTTGCAATATGAAATACTACCTTGCAACACTTTTTATGTGGAACAATAGTTGGAACTATCTATGGTATTCTGTAGATATGACCCCCCAAAGTAACAATGACACTATGGGGTCGAGACTCATAAACAACATGACGTCTCTACATATATGGTTGTCCCAAGAGAACATCACAGACATCCAGTGGGGAAACATCACATAATACCTCATCCTTGAAGGGTTGGATGCCATATAACAATTGACACTGTTATCTGACATGAATATCTCGTCCTTGCCAAAGCCACCCGATGTTGTATGGTTGTGGGTGTGGTGTTGTCAACAATCCCAACTGTTTGACGACCTCTGTTGAGATGAGGTTTTTCTGGCTTCGGCTATCAACAATAAAATGCAACGGGATCCTCTTCACCCACATATATGAATGAAAAAGGTGCTCCCCCTCTTCGTGATTTGTTGGTTCTTCTGGTTGAATTGTTGCGGTCACAACAATAGCAGTGGGGTCTACGTCAATGATCTGTCCTTTACCAGTATTTTCAGAATCAGATTTTGAATCAGGGTTCAGCTCCTTGTTTTTGATCTCAACCACCAATAAATTTTATGAGCGACATTGATCGGTGTTTTGCCAGGGGAGTTTGTGGAAATCATACCATTTTCCGGTGTCCTTCTTTGTCTTCTCGTGACCCTTCTTTTACTATGTCTGGGATTGGTTTTCGGAAGACTGTTTGTTAGGGTCGTCTTTGTCATACTTTGGTTGTTGCGGATTTGCAGACCTAAATTCCCGTTTGTTATGGTGCTTAAATTTCTGCTCAATTTTAACAGCATATCGATAAGCAACACCGGGTGATGAGATGTCCAAAAAATCCATTTTAGTCTGGATATATCTGTGTAGAGCCCCACGTTATTTCAGAACCAAATGTCACTCAGAGTCTTTGATACCCAGCTTGGTGCCTAAGGTGTGGAAGCTATTGGTGAACTCTAGAACTGCTTGGCCCCTCTCATCTCGCAGTGTGGTCCATCTCATGTACTGGTCCTCATAGTTGCCAATAGTGTAATATTGTTCCTTTACCGCATCGACAAAAAAATCCCAAGTGGGATCGACCCCATATATTCCAGACTCCTCTGTGGAAATTTTCTCCCAGTAAGTTTCCCACCAATGTTTGACATGAGGGAGAGATTTAAGGAGTGCAAAGGTGATATTTTCTTTTTCGTAAAAATTGTGAACAAAGAAATAACCTTCTAGCAGAGTCAACCATTTTTCTAGGGCTTCTACATCTATCTGTCCTTCAAATACAAGAATATCAAAATTAAATTGTACCTTGAAAGGTGAGGTGCCTCTAAAGTGCCCGCTTGATGAATATGCGCTTGATGCTTTTAGCAGGTGTTTAAGGATGTGGGAAAAATTCTCCATCATTTCGTCCCTCTGTCGCGTGAGAGCTTGCTCAAGCAATAGATTGATAGGATCGTCTGCTCCATCGTTTTTTTCTTCTTCCACCATTGAGGGTTTCTTGGATGTACAAGAGCGATTGTATTCAAGAGAGACAAGCTTAAAACCCAACTTACTATACTCGGACCTCGTCGAGGGCATGCACTAAAAAAATGATTAAGAGTATCCTGCTCTGATACCACTGATCTAGATTCTTTTCAGCACGAAATGAGATCGGAGATATAATAAAGAAATGCACAGAGATATCACAGATATTCAATAATATAACAGAAATGTATCAGAGATGCAACCATAAACATAGATACACAGTAATACACAATTTCTATTAATGAAATAAATGTACAGAGACTGTAAAAATACAGAGTGAAAGATTGGCTAGAATGGTGACAACTTATCTCTGAGAAAAGATGTGACGGCTACTCGCATTCGCAAGAAGATGATTACAATGAGGCTCTAAAGGCATTTTTACAATAAACATGAATTCCAAAAACCCTATACATCCAAAAAACCAAACCCTAGGAGATGAAGCGTCAAAAGTCATGTGGCCCTCGTTTGAGTAAGTTAGTACATCAACTTCCTGGGGTCGTAACTTTTGCATACGATCTTTGTTTTAGGTGTATGATAGCTCGTTGGAAAGGTATCATCGAGGAGATTCATTTTGGGGGCTCAATAATACCTTCAACTATCATTGAGAACCTCTATCTTTAAAAACCTTCATTTCGACACTCAAAATGGCCCTGGAAGTTAAAACCTGCTAAAAATAGTAAATTGCTTAAATTGCTAGAAAACTGTTTTGAGCCAGTCGAAAAAGGTGGGTGGACACCGATATCCACCTGGATCAATCCTCCTTCCTTAGGAAACAATGGTATCCATTGCGTTGATTTTCCAGGGGAGAGGGAAAAACATTTGTTGGATCTGCATCTTGCTGAGCTGCTTGTATTGTTGGAGACGTCGCGATGCTTAGTTTGTGGAAGTCTGTCACAAAACTATTGAAGCCGAGGTTGTTCAACAAATCGAGCTACATGAGAGGAAGGTGTGTAGAAGGAATATTTGTTCTTTTCTTCAACCTTTTCAACCTGCTTCTGTTGGATAGAAGGTGCAGGGGGGGAGGTTGTAGTGGTTGCAGTGTCCTTCTGTTCCCCTTTTGAACAGATTGTGAAGAAGTTGAATTTTGCAGTATGAGATACTACCTTGCGACAATTTTTAGGTGAAACAATAGTTGGAAATACCTCTGGTATTCTGTAGAGATGACCCCCCAAAGTAACAATGACACTATGGTGTCGAGACTCATAAACAACATGGCGTCTCCACATATATGGTTGGCCCAAGAGAACATCACAGACATCCAGTGGGGCAACATCACATAATACCTCATCCTTGAAGGGTTGGATGTCGTATGACAATCGACAATGTTGGATGACATGAATATCTCGTCCTTGTTGAAGCCACCTGATGTTGTATGGTTGCAGGTGTGGTGTTGTCGACAATCCCAACCGTTTGATGACCTCTGCTGAGATGAGGTTTTTCTGGCTTCTACTATCAACAATAAAATGCAGCGGGGTCCCCTTCACCCACATCTGTGAATGAAAAAGGTGTTGCCCCTTTTCAAGATCTTTTGGTTCTTCTGGTTGAATTGTTGCGGTCATGACAATAGCAATGGGGTCTGCGTCAATGATCTATCATTTACCAATATTTTCATAATCATATTCTGAATCAGGGTTTGGCTCCTTGTATTTGATCTCAGCCACCAATGATTTTTTTGAGCGACATTGATCGGTGTTGTGCCAGGGGATTTTGTGGAAATCACACCATTTTCTGGTGTCCTTCTTTGTCTTCCCGTGACCCTTCTTTTACTGTGTCTTAGACTGGTTTTTGGGAGACTGTTTGTTAGGGTCGTCTTTGTCATACTTTGGTTGTTGTGGATTTGCATACCCGAATTCTCGTTTGTTCTGGTGCTTAAATTTTTGCTCAATTTTAACAACATATCGATAAGCAGCACCGAGTGATGAGATGTCCAAAAAATCCATTTCAGTATGGATGTATTTGTGTAGAGCCCCACGGTATTTTAGAACAAAATGTTGTTGAGAGTCTTTCATACCCATCTTGGTGCGCAAGGTATGGAAGGTATTGGTGAACTCTGGAACTTCTTGCCCCCTCTCTTGTTGTAGTGTGGTCCATCTCATGTACTGGTCCTCATAGTTGCCAACAGGGTAATATTGTTCCTTTACCGCATCCACAAAAAAATTCCAAGTGTGATTGGCCCCATATATTCCAGACTCCTCTGTGGAACTTTGCTCCTAGTAAGTTTCCCACCAATGTTTGACACGAGGGAGAGCTTTAAGGAGTGCAAAGGTGATATTTTCTTTGTCGGAAAAATTGTGAATAGAGAAATAACCTTCTAACAGAGTTAACAATTTTTCTAGGGCTTCTACATCTATTTGTCCTTCAAATACAGGAATATCAAAATTAACTTGTACCTTGAAAGGCGAGGTGCCTCCAAAGTGGTCGCTTGATGAAAATGCGCCTGATGTTATCGAAATGCGTTTAAGGATGTGGGAAAAATTCTCCATCATTTCATCCCTCTGTTGCGTGAAAGCTTGCTCAAGCAACAGATTGATATGATCGTCTGCTCCGTCATTTTTCTTTTCTTCCACCATTAAGGGTTTCTTGGGTGTGTGAGAGAAATTGTCTTCAAGAGAGACAAGGTTGAGACCCAACTTTCTATACTCAGACCTCGTCGGTGACATGCACTGAAAAAACGATTAAGAGCAGCCTGCTCTAATACCACTGATTCATATTCTTTTCGGCACGAAATGAGATCGAAGATATAATAAAGAAATGCATAGAGATATCACAGATATTCAATAATATAACATAAATGTATCAGAGATGCAACCATAAACACAGATACATAGTAATACATGATTTCTATTAATGAAAGAAATGTACAGAGACTGTAAAAATATAGAGTGAAAGACTCGCTAGAATGGTGGCAGCTTATCTCTGAGAAGAGATGTGACGGCTACTCGCATTCACAAGAAGATTATTACAATGAGGCTTTAAATGAATTTTTACAATAAACAGGAATGCCAAAAACCCTAGACATCCAAAAAACCTAACCCTAGGAGATGAAGCTCCAAAAGTCATGTGGGCCCCGTTTGGGTAAGTTAGTACATCAACTTCCCATGGTCGTAACTTTTGCATACAATCTTCGTTTTAGGCATATGATATCTCGTTAGAAAGGTATCATCGAGGAGTTTCATTTTGGGGGCTCAATCATGCATTTGGACATCATTGAGAACCTCGATCTTGAAAAACCTTCATTTAGGCCCTCAAAATGGCCCCTGAAGTTAAAACTTGCTAAAAATAGTAAATTGTCAAAATTGCCAGAAAACTATTTTGAGCCAGTCAAAATAGGTGGGTGGGCATCGATATCCACTTGGATCAATCCTCCCTCCTTAGGAAGAAATAGTCTCCATTGTGTTGAGTTCTCGGGGGAGAGGGGAAAGCATTTTCTAGATCTGCATCTTGGTGAGCTGCTTGTATTGCTGGAGATGTCGTGCTGTTTAGTTTGTGGAAGTCTGTCACGAACCTATTGAAGCCGAGGCTGTTCAACAAGTCAAGCTACATGAGAGGAAGGTGTGCAGAAGGAATCTTTGTGCTTTGCTGCAACCTTTTTGACCTGCTTCTGTTGGATAGAAGGTGAAGGGGGCGAGGTTGTAGTGGTTGCAGTGTCCTTCTTGTTAGAAAAATAGGACCGTGGAGCAATAAAATAAAAAAAATGCGGAAACAAAGAACAAAAGATACACAATACAAGGGAGACACAAATTTACGTGATTCACCCAATGTGGGCTACATCCACCAGAGAAATTGCTAGGTCCTTCCTTTATTATTATCCAGCAAATGAAGGGATACAACCTACAGCAAAACCCGCTGTAACTTATTGTTCCTTTTCTCATAGTCTCCTCTCTCATAATACAATACTCGTCATCATACATAGTCACAATACATTTCCCTCATAAAAGAGGGTTGCCTTCTAGGGAAAAAAACCCTAACATAATTTCTACCATTAGATCTACGACCTTATAATGAACGGTCCAAATTTACAATGAAATTACAATATACTTTTACAAGGAAAATTTTTCTTTTGGGGCTTCGCCCCTGAACCCCCATCGAGAGATGCTACCCCTAAACCCCCACCAGGGGCCCACTTTCTCCCGAACCCCCCAGCCGGGGGGATAGCCCCCCTGAACCCCGCAGAGGGGGTACCCCCCCTCGCGTGGAAGAGTGTACATAGTTATGGGGTGTAAAGTCTTCATGGGGTATAAACACAACTGAAAAACACAAGACCTCTGAGTCAGGAAGATAATCAGGCTCCACAACCAACAATCTCTCGCTTGGACACTGATCTCAACGACTCCACTACTGTTGTATATGCTGGACTTTGAACCTTCTTAGACTTGGCAAATTTCTCATTTTCGTCTTCATTCTTGAAGACCAACTGAAACTGAACAGGAACTCAGTTTCTCTCTTTTTACTCCCTTTTTTAGCATATCTACAATATTTTGGCTAGTGTGTATCTTTTCCAACTTCAAATGTCCATCTTCCAAGGCAGATTGTATGAAGTGGTACCTCAATTGTATATGCTTAGTCTTCGATTGGAAGGCTGAGTTCTTTGCAAGATGAATTGCACTCTCATTGTAACAGTACAACCTACTATTCTCCTGCTTCTTTCCCAATTCCTCCATAAACCTTTTTAACCAAATCATCTCTTTACTAGCCTTTGCAACAACAACATACTCTTCCTCTATTGTTGAAAGTGCAACAACCTTTTGCAGTTTCAAAATCCAACTTACTGATGTTCCACCTATAGTAAAAACATAACCTGTGGTACTCCTCCTGCTGTCTTTATCACCTGCCATATATGAATCAATATAACCCTGTAGAAAAGTGTTTGAACCTCCAAAACATAATTCATGAGTAGTAGTACCTCTCAAATACCTCTGAATCCACTTTACTGCCTCCCAATGTTCTTTACCTGGATTGTTCATATACTTGCTCACAACTCCCATTGCATGTGCAATATCTGGTCTTGTGCAAACCATTGCATACATCAAGATGCCAACTGTTGATGAATAAAGGACCCTGGACATGTATTCTATCTCCTCTTGTGTCTTGGGGCACATTTCCTTAGTTAATTTGAAATGGCTGGCCAAAGGTGTACTAACTGGTTTTGCATTCCGCATTCTAAACCTCTCCAACACCTTCTCTGTGTACTCACCCTGAGACAATGTCAATTTTTTATTTTTCCTATCTCTTGTTATTCTCATGCCAAGGATTTTCTTTGTAGCACCCAAATCCTTCATCGCAAATGAATTGGTTAATTTCTTCTTGAGCATATTTATATCTTGCATATTAGACCCTATAACAAACATGTCATCTACATACAATAGCAAGATAACATAGCTTCCATTTTCTAGCCTTTTAAAATAAACACAGTGATCATAATGACATCTACTATAACCTTGTTCTATCATAAACTTGTCAAACTTCAAATACCACTGCCTTGGAGATTGCTTTAGGCCATACAAGTTCTTCTTCAATCTGCATACCAAATTCTCCTTCCCTTTGACCTCATACCCATGTGGTTGTTGCATATAAATATCTTCCTCCAAATCCCCATGGAGAAAAGCTATTTTTACATCTAACTGTTCAATATGCAAATCTTCTACTGCCACAAGACTTAAAATAGTCCTAATTGAAGTCATTTTAACAACAAGAGAAAATATTTCATCAAAATCTATACCTTTCTTTTGTGCAAAC
>ML822669.1:38029-48134 GCA_009831015.1 Picea engelmannii | reverse complement strand
TAACAACAAGAGAAAATATTTCATCAAAATCTATACCTTTCTTTTGTGCAAACCCCTTTACAACAAGTCTAGCCTTGTACTGCTTTTCTCCTCCATCTTCTTCCTTCAACTTGTAAACCCATTTATTCTGCAATGCTCTTTTTGCCGCAGACAATTGAACCAAGTCCCAAGTCTGGTTATTTTCCAAGGAATCCATTTTCTCTTTCATGCCTTGCTCCCACTTCTTTTTAGTGTCTACCTGCATTGCCTTTTCATAACATTTTGGTTCACCAGAATCAGTCAATAATAAATAATACAATGAAGGAGAGTATTGTTCAGGGGGTATACTTAACCTGGTAGATCTTCTAACAACATTTGCAGGTGTTTGAGGTACCTGCTGCTCCTGTTGTTGTACATTTTGATTTTCAAGTTCCTTTGGAATTTCTTTTTTAGTGATCTCATCAAGCACCGTGTATTCTTGTTTTTCTTCTTCCTGTTTCTTTCCCTGCAACTAATCTTTATACATGACCTTCTCATTGAATATGACATCTCTACTCCTAATGATTTCGTTATTTTCATAATCCCATAAGCGATAACCAAAATCATTAACACCGTATCCAATAAAGGTACACTTCTTGGATTTAGATTCAAGCTTTGTTCTATTTTCTTTATCAATATGGACAAATGTTTCACAACCAAAAGTTTTCAAAAATGAATAGTTTACCTTTTTTCCTGTCCATTCCTCCTCTGGAATTCTACCATCCAAATATCTTGAAGGTCCTTTTTTTATTAAGTAAACAACAATATCTACAACATCTGCCTAGAATTGTAAGGGCAAACTGGCATGCAATCTCATACTCCTTGCACGCTCCATGATTGTCCTGTTCATCCTTTCTGACACACCATTTTCTTGTGGTGTTCTTGGAACTGTCTTCTCTCTACGAATCCCATGGTATGAAAAGTAATCATCAAACTCCTTGCTACAATATTCACCTCCATTATCTGATCTGAGACACTTCAAACTTTTTCTTGTCTCATTCTCAACTAAAGCTTTCCATTTCTTAAAAGTATCAAAAACAATAGATTTTTGTCAAATGCAATAAACCCAAGTTTTTCTAGTTGCATCATCAATAAAAGTAACATAATAACGAGAGCCACCAAGAGATGATACCTGAGCTGGTCCCCATACATCTGTATGCACAAGCTCTAACCTTTCATTCTTATTTTCTTTTCCGACTCTGAGAAATCTGACCCTCTTTTGTTTTCCATAAACACAATGCTCACATAAGTCCAAATCAATTTGTTTAAGATCTGACATCAAATTTATTTTGTGAAGGATCTGCATACCCTTCTCACTCATGTGTCTTAGCCTATGATGTCATAGTGTTGTATCCACTTTTGTAGAAACTAAAGATATAGAAGAGTCAGTATTACCAATACATAAATACAATGTACCTACCTTCTCTCCTTTTGCTATCACCAATGATCCTTTGATGACCTTCCACGACTTATCTGTAAATATGGATATACAACCTTCACTTACCAACTGCCCTATTGAAATTAGATTTTTCCTTAAATCTGGAACATGTCTTACCTCTTTCAACAACCATTGGTTTCCATTTCGTTGCTTTATTTTTACCTTTCCCATTCCAACAATTTTGCATGGTGCATCATCACCCAAATGAACCTGTCCAAAATCACCTTGAACATAATATAGAAAATGTTTCCTATGGGGTGTGGCATGAAATGAAGCCCCTGAATCTACTACCCAAGACTCATAAATATTATCTACAGAAAGAATCAAAGCATCTTGTAACACATCACTTGTTACATTTGCTTCCTGATTTCTCTCTTGTTGTCCATCTCTTTGTTTCTTTGGAGCTCTCCAGTCTTTCTTCAGATGTCCTTTCTTCCCACAATTCCAGCACTCTATCTTTTCAAGTCTAGATTTTGTTCTTTCCTTCCTAGAATTCCCATGGTTCCCTCAGCCCTTTCCTCTATCCTTTTGTCTTCCCTTGTTTTCCATGTTCAACGCATTACCTAATGTCTCACCTGTGCTTTTCCGTCGCATTTCCTCACTAAGGATAACATCAACAACATCATCAAATTTTAAAGTATTTGAACTAGAGACAAATTTACTTACAGCCATGACCAAGCTATTCCAACTTTCTGGCAATGAGCACAAGATTATAAGATCCCTAACCTCATCATCATAGTCCACTTTTACGAAACTTAGTTGATTAGTAACCGTATTAAATTCATTTAAATGATCTACAACAGACCCACCTTCTGACATCTTCATATTAAATAATCTCTTCATTACAAATACCTTATTGGACGCCAAGGGTTTTTCATACAGTTTAGCTAGTGCATCCATCAGATCCTTTGTTGTCTTTTCTTTCGAAATATTGAAAGCCACTGACGCTGCCAAGATCAGTCGTATCATTCCTAGAGCCTTTCTGTCAAGAATCTCTCATTCTTCGTCCTTCATGGCTCTAGGGTTCTTTGCTACTCTGCCCAATGGTAGGAATAGATCCTTCTGATATAAATAATCTTCCATCTGCATCTTCCATAACTAGTAGTTTTGGCCATTAAATTTCTCCACCCTAAACTTTCCTTCTTCCAACATTGCTCCCACTTGAACCAGGAACCCTCTTTTACTGCGAGTTACCTTTCGCTTTGATACCGGTTGTTAGAAAAACGGGACTGAGGAGCAATAAAATAAAACAAATGCAGAAACAAAACAAAGAAGATACACAATACAAGAGAGACACATATTTACATCATTCACCCAGTGTGGGCTACGTCCACCATAGAAATTGCTAGGTCCTTCCTTTATTATTATCCAACAATGAAGGGATACAACCTATAGAAAAACCTGTTGTAACTTCCTCTTCTTTTTTCTCACGGTCTCCTCTCTCATAATACAATACTCACCATCATACATAGCCACAATACATTTCCCTCATAAAAGAGGGTTGATTCTAGGGAAAAAAACCCTAACATAATTTCTACCATTAGATCTGTGACCTTATGATGAACGGTCTAGATTTACAATGAAATTACAATATCCTTTTCCAAGGCAATTTTTCCTTCGAGAGCTTCACCCCTGAACCCCCTAGTCGGGGGGATAGCCCCCACGGACCCTGCAGAGGGGGTACCCCTCTGCACTCTCCCACGTGGAAGAGTGTACATACTTATGGGGTGTAAAGTCTTCATGGGGTATAAACACGGATGAAAAACACAAGACCTCTGAGTCAAGAAGATAATCAAGTTTCACAACCAACACTTCTATTCCCCTTTTGAAGAGATTGTGAAAAATCTAAATTTTGCAGTATGAGATACTACCTTGCGACACTTTTTAGGTGGAACAATAGTTGGAACTACCTCTGGTATTCTGTAGAGATGACCCCCCAAAGTAACAATGACACTACGGGATCGAGACTCATAAACAACATGGCGTCTCTACATATATGGTTGGCCCAAGAGAACATCACAAACATCCAGTGAGGAAACATCACATAATATCTCATCCTTGAAGGGTTGGATGCCGTATGATAATCGACACTGTTGGCTGACACGAAGATCTCGTCCTTGTTGAAGCCACCCGATATTGTATGGCTGCGGGTGTGGTGTTGTCGACAATCCCAATTGTTTGACGACTTCTGCTGAGATGAGTTTTTTCTGGCTTCTGCTATCAACAATAAAATGCAGAGGGGGGCCCCCTTCACCCACATCTGTGAATGAAAAATGAACTCCCCCTCTTCTGGATCTGTTGGTTATTCTGGTTGAATTGTTGAGGTCTTGACAATAGTAGTGGGGCCTGCATCAATGATCTATCCTTTACCAGTATTTTCAGAATCAGATTCTAAATCAAGGTTCAGCTCCTTGTATTTGATCTTAGCCACCAATGATTGTTTTGAGCGACATTGATCGGTGTTGTTCCAGGGGATTTTGTGGAAATCAAACCATTTTTTGGTGTCCTTCTTTGTCTTCCTGTGACCCTTCTTTTCCTGTGTCTTGGACTGGTTTTCGAGAGACTGTTTGTTAGGTTCATCTTTTTCATACTTTGGTTGTTGTGGATTTGTAGACCCAAATTCCCGTTTGTTCTAGTGCTTAAATTTCTACTCAATTTTAACAACATATTGATAAGTAGCACCGAGTGATGAGATGTCTAGAAAATCCATTTCAGTCTAGATGTATCTGTGTAAAGCCCCACGATATTTCAAAACCAAACATTGCTTAGAGTCTTTGATACCCATCTTGGTGCACAAGGTATGGAAGGTATTGGTGAACTCCAGAACTGCTTGGCCCCTCTCTTGCCGTAGTGTTGTCCATCTCATGTAAAGGTCCTCATAGTTGCCAACAGGGTAATATTGTTCCTTTACCGCATCCACAAAAAAATCCCAAGTGGGATCGATCCCATATATTCCAGACTCCTCTGTGGAACTTTGTTCCCAGTAAGTGTCCCACCAATGTTTGACATGAGAGAGAGTTTTAAGGAGTGTGGAGGTGATCTTTTCTTTGTCAGAAAAATTGTGAACAAAGAAATAACCTACTAGCAGAGTTAACCATTTTTCTAGGGATTCTGCATCTATCTGTCCTTCAAATATAGGAATATCAAAATTAACTTGTACCTTGAAAGGTGAGGTGCCTCCAAAGTAGTCACTTCATGAAGATGCGCCTGATGCTATCGACAGACGTTTAAGGATGTGGGAAAAATTCTCCGTCATTTTGTACCTCTGTCGTGTGAGAGCTTGCTCAAGCAACAGATTGATAGGATCGTCTGCTTCGTCATTTTTCTTTTCTTCCACCATTGAGGGTTTCTTGAGTGTGTGAGAACGATTGTCTTCAAGAGAGACAAGCTCGAGACCCAACTTTCTATACTCAGACCTCATCGAGGACATGCACTGAAAAAAATGGTTAAGAGTAGCCTGCTCTGATACCACTGATCCAGATTCTTTTCAGCACGAAATGAGACTGGAGATATAATAAAAAAATGCACAGAGATATCACAGATATTCAATAATATAACAGAAATGTATCAGAGATGCAACCATAAAAATAGATACATAGTAATACACGATTTCTATTAATGAAATAAATGTACAGAGACTGTAAAAATATAGAGTGAAAGACTCGCTAGAATGGTGGCAGCTTATCTCTGAGAAGAGATGTGACGAATACTCGCATTCGCAAGAAGATGATTACAATGAGGCTCTGAAGGCACTTTTACATTAAACAGGAATGCCAAAAACACTAGACATCCAAAAAACCTAACCCTAGGAGATAAAGCGCCAAAAGTCATGTGGACCTTGTTTGGGTAAGTTAGTACATCAATTTCCCAGGGTCGTAACTTTTGCATACAATATCCGTTTTAGGCGTATGATAGCTCGTTGGAAAGGTATCATCGAGGAGATTCATTTTAGGGGATTAATAATGTCTTTGGATATCATTGAGAAACTCAATATTGAAAAACCTTCATTTAGGCCCGGAAAGTTAAAACCTGCTAAAAATAGTAAATTACCAAAATTGCTAGAAAATTGTTTTGAGCCAGTCGGAAAAGGTGGGTGGCCACCGATATCCACCTGGATCAATTCTCCCTCCTTAGGAAGCAATGGTCTCCATTGCATTGAGTTCCCAGGGGGGAGGGAAAAGCATTTGTTGGATCTACATCTTGGTGAGATGCTTGTATTGCTAGAGATGTCTCGTTGCTTAGTTTGTGGAAGTTTGTCACGAACCTGTTGAAGTTGATGTTGTTCAACAACTCGAGCTACATGAGAAGAAGGTGTGCAAAATGAATATTTTTTCTTTGCTGCAACCTTTTCGACTTGATTCTGTTGGAAAGAAGGTGTAGGGGGCGAGGCTGTAGTGGTTGTAGTGTCCTTTTGTTTCCCTTTTGAACAGATTGTGAAGAAGCTGAATTTGACAGTATGAGATACTACCTTATGACACTTTTTAGCTGGAACAATAGTTGGAACTACCTCTGGTATTCTGTAGAGATGAGCCCCCAAAGTAACAATGAAACTACGGGGTCGAGACTCATAAACAATGTTGTGTCTCCACATATATGGTTGGCCCAAGAGAACATCACAGACATCCAGTGGGGCAACATCACATAATATCTCATCCTTGAAGGGTTGGATGCCATATGAAAATTGACACTGTTGGTTGATGCGAAGATCTTGTTCTTGCCGAATCCACCCGATGTTGTATGGATGTGGGTGTGGTTTTGTTGACAATCCCAACTATTTGACGACCTCTGCTGAGATGAGGTTTTTCTAGCTTTCGCTATCAACAATAAAATGAAGGGGGTCCCCTTCACCTATGTTGAAGGAAAATCTCTCCGCGGACAGGTAGATCTCCTCAAAGAGCTAGACTCTTAACTCTAAGACATAAAGTGCTTATCATGGTCACTGACTTCCTTTTAGATCTAGGTGGACTAGTGTGTGAGGAGGAAGGAGAAAAGAAGTACCTTTTATCGACGTTTGTCCCTGCACGCTCTGAGTTGAGCTCCGATCTTTCGCTCTTCGACAAGCCATGTAGACAAACAAAGTACGACCACTTCCTACTCTATCAAGATTAGTCCAAAATAGGTCTATCTACTAAAGAGACAAATTCATGTGAGATTGAACATGAATTAGAAAGAAACAGGCCAAGCAAATTATATTAATGAGGACAAAACATTGCTTACATTCGTAGACGGATTGCAACAGTTTTGTCAAGTCCTCCTTGTCTACCCCTTGATCAAAAGATCCACGATCTGAATGATGATAGCTTCACTGATTTCTCCCTATGAGATCATAGGTCTCTTGCCTTCAAAATATATCTGTTCCAGCACCACTTATAAGATCATAAGTTTGGTGTGATTCTCCCTTTTCCAGTCCCCTTTCACCATGAGAAAGCTTGCTTATATAGCCTTGGATAGGCTCAACAACTTGAGATATCCTTGGGGAAGGTGAGGATTTTCCTCCTTCAGTTGAGGATCTACCCTAAGATCATGGTTGGACTAGGGATTTGAGCTCAACTACCTTCTAAGAATGAAAATATCCTTCCCCCATTCATCTCAACAACTCAACTGTTGCCCAGAATAGGTAGCGCTCCCGCAAAAGGGCCATCAGAGCGCTACAACACTCCCCAATAGGCTTAAAGGGGGTGCCAACACTCCTAAAGACACCAGTGCTCCATCAAAAGGGCCAAAGGAGATTTATAACACTCCCAAACAGTGTAAGGGGAAGCGCCAACACTCCCAGAAGAGGTATAGGGGAGCGCTCTCCTTCAAAAGCTTAGTTTTTTGAGTGTTTTCAGATGGAAAAGGTTCATAAGCCTAGCTAACCTTTCCTCCTCTTCCAAATCAAGTGTTTGACATGTGCCAAGTGTCCTCTTGATGTCATTTACAGGCACAACATAGGAATCATGGTAGTATGCTTTCCTTGACACTTGCGACACTTGTAAGCAACATGCGACACTTGCGACACTATCAAAGTGAGTATTTTTGATGTGTAACAGATTGCCCCCCAAAGTATGAAGTTAGAAGATAGGAACTGATAACTAAAATGCTTTGTAGACTTTCAAGCAAGGGTATAGATGCACAGAACCTGACAAAATCTGCACACAAACATCCAACAAATATTATGACATGTTTCAAACCTAAGGCAGGCATACCTATGCTTGGGTGATCAAGACTTGCAAGATATGGCCGCCATGAAATACACTGCGGATCCATAATTGTATTGATAAAAAGGTATAGCCACTGAAAATACACTATGGATGTATACTCTTATGACATGAACTGATCGTAGCCACGAAGAATACACAGTGGATCTACAAGATGACAAGACATAGACACGACCAATACAAAGTGGATCTATGTAACAATATATGTGTCATTGTTCAAAATAAACTCCATCGCAACTTGGGAAAAGTACATATCAAAGTGATCACTCAACCCAGGGTCTTCTTACCGATCCCAATGTAGTACGAATCTAACCATGTGAATAGATGTTATGATGTCGAACATGGTAGAAACAACTTGATTACCGGTCAATGATGTAAACCGTTAACAAGTGCGAGGGAGATCACCATTAATGTCAATGATTCCCAAGGTACCCTAGTACATTCCAATGAATGTGAATGGATGAGCTGGAGTCAAACATTCGTTGAATCATCTGATCAAAGGTCAATGATGTAAACCCATTGTCGAACATGTTAGCAACAATTGTGGTATCGGGGAACAAAGGTATGCAGGTCTGCAGGATTGCGTGATAAGTGCCCAAGCACAGCACACAGAAGAAATTTGCTTGGGGCCCGAGTCAAGTAAGCGAGCCTGATCATGGACATGAGAGGTGGTGAAATCTCCATAGGAGGGCTTCATCGGGAATCAAGATATCAGAGATCCTGGGATCGAGAGTTGTGTGCGTTGCAGAATCGCGATACACGATTTCCCGATTGGTGGGGAACAATTGTCAATCGTGGAGGACAAGTGGCAGGATTTCGCGATGGGGAGCGGATCATTGACAGGTCAACGGCCACGAGCCATCGGGGATCAGGGAATCACGAGTCTGGAGGATGCGTGCTCGTTAACATCACAAACCGCGAAATCCCGATGGAGAGTATAGTCGAGGGCATATGGTAGTGGTCACTTGGACCAGGGCCTAGTCGAAGGGCTAACGCGGAAGGCACATCGGAAATCAAAAAATTGCAAGTCCCGTGGACACAAACATCGTGTCATCGTGAGCACAGAAACTCCGATAGAGGGTTTAACTATGGTCACATGGAGGCAGTGGTCATATGGTTCATTTTCTAGCCGGTAGAGGCTAGCTTATGGAAGCGGAGCTCATCGCAAATCGAAGGATTGGGAGTTCCAGGTACATGTGCACCTCGGCACCGTGAATCCTGAATCCCTGAAACCTCGAAACCTCATCACATACCTATCCCTTTCCACCATGTCCTATCCCCGTGTCATGCCAACCACAATTTTTCCCAGCCCCTGTGTTCCTCCACCTGGCTCGTGCACTTCAAAACCCATGAATTCTGCCACTTTCATTTGCCCTATTGCTTTCCCCCTTGCCACATCCATTCACATGGCCTCTCCTCATCCCATATCCACACCGAGCATGTCAAGTCACCCCTGCCTGATCACCATCCCTTCACCACTTCATGTCAAGTCCTCCGGTCATCACGACGGTCTCCACGTCTACCCGCTAGTCTCGCCATGAATTCTTCGAGCAGATCCAAATGGAAAAATGAGAAGCCCCCCATGTCCTATAGGTATAGAGTCGACCAGGGCCTTTCCCAATTCCAATAAAACAATTATTACAGCAGTTGATGGTGGTTGGACATCATTTCCACCATAAATGGAAAGTCCAGGAATGACTGTAATCTTGTCAATTCATGCACAGGTCCTTTTGGAACGCGATTGCGTCTGACTGAAGTTCATGACTGTCCAGAGACTGCAGGTGCGATAAACATCCAGATATAATGTCTTCAATGCGATGTCTTGAATTGGCTTCTAGGTTTTTGCTCTAAGTATTTAGAGGATTTTTCTCACATTTTGCAAGGATCGATGGTTGAGCAGAGCTCCCGGTTGTAAAATTTTAATGAAGCATTGTTAGCCTGGTTATGTATGGACTTTTGAGACTTATTGCCTTATGAATGCCAGTTTCTTTACATCTTTGTTATACCGTGTTAGAGCAGCTCGGAATTGGAGGATCCAGTCGAGTTGTAGTTGTTATAGGATGATGTTGTAATGGATCACTGTAATGGTTACAGAGTCTCTACTCGGTTCCTGTGATTTTATTAGCATTGAATGACTTGGAATTGGAGAATCCAGTCAAGTCTTCTCTTCAGTTTCTTGAAGCCCTGAACCAGGAGGATCCTGCGTTCAAAGTTTTTCCCCTACAAACCGCTGTAAGCCTGTTGCCCAGAGCTATTTCACCTGAAAGCTGACCCTAAGGAGCTTTCTCAAGAAGGTTTCAGCAGCTGCTTTCTCAGCCTGAGGAGCTTCCTGGGGTGACGACACGTTAAGATCTGGCCTTTGATGGTGAACAAGGACCAGACATATTTGAAGCTGCGCATCTTTCACCTGGCGACTTCATGATTCGAGGATCAATTGGCGACTCCACTG
>ML822669.1:11693-36949 GCA_009831015.1 Picea engelmannii | reverse complement strand
TGTCTCATAACAAAACGATGAAGTGGTAGTTGGGGAAGAGGACTGTTCTCTTTTTCTTCACGAGATTTCCCATGATGTATTTACATTTGGGATTGGAAAGGAGGATCTGGAGATCGTTCCTTTTTTGCAAGATGAAGAAGTCTAGTGCCCACCCAGCTTTAACGGTTATTCATTTGAAGAGCAGCAGAGCCCCACATCATAGATTGACGACCTGGGTAGCAGCCAACCCGTGTATGAAAGCTATGAATCAGGTTCTGAGCTGGACACCCAGAACTTCCAAGAGAATACTACAGAGCCTTCTCCTCTGTTCACAAATGAAATACAATGCAAGGAAATCAGCCCCCATGAGCAACAAATTGAAAAGAAAAGATTTCCCATAGGTCCTATCTATGATGATTACGACTCTGACCCTTGGGAGAGCCAAGAAGAGGCATCAGAAGAACCAGAGGAGCAATCGAAGATGAAGTTTACAGACTGTGTAGAGCCAGTCAGTGAGCAGTCACCACCTGAGATTAGCGAGCCTACTTCAGTTATTCACCTGCCTGTGGTTATTAGAGACATTCGGCCATGTGTGAACAACTGTGTAGCAGAAGAGGTTGTATTTCTCCAATTCCTTGGCAATGACCACTCATTCGGTGACCCTGTCAGCAAATACATGGAGTGGCATTTCCCCTATGCCTTGGAGCCGCCCTATTTCATCTCAACTCCAGCCTGTAAGGAGGAGTTGAAGAGTGTAGCCATTCTGCTGTCACGGTTACACTATCTGCTGGTGATCATCGACAGAAGGAAGGAGCTTCTATCCAGGAAGCTGCTTGAATGGCTATGGTGGAAGTTCTCTTTCACCTAGCCCATGTAAAATATTTTATTAGTTTAGGATTGTGTATAAATAATCTCCTTGAGCATGTAGCTTTATTTTATTACTTTTATTTTCCGGCCTGTATTTTCAGCAGCGAGATTTTTTCAGCATGACTCCATAGCCCAACAACAAGGCACTGGAACTGCAAAATGAGTCCTTAGAGCATCACAGGGATGACTCTATCCCCTGTGGAGCCTAATGTTAGCAACAATTGTGGTATCGGGGAACAAAGGTATGCAAGTCTGCAGGATTGCGCGATAAGTGCCCAAGAACAACACAAAGAAGAAATCTGCTTGGGGCCCGAGTCAAGCAAGCGAGCCTGATCATGGACATGAGAGGCAGCAAAAGCTCCATGGGAGGGCTTCATTGGGAATCGGGATATCGAAGATCCTGGGAGCGAGAATTGTGTGCATTGCAGAATCGCGATACGTGATTTCTCGATCGGTGGGGAACAACTGTCAATCATGGAGGACAAGTGGCAGGCTTTCGCGATGGGGAGTAGACCATTGACAGGTCAACGACCACGAGCCATCGGGGATCGGGGAATCGCGAGTCCGGAGGATGCGTGCTCGTTAACATCACAAACCGCGAAATCCAAATGGAGAGTATGGTCGAGGGCATATGGTAGTGGTCACTTGGACCAGGGCCTAGTCGAAGGGCTAGCGCAGAAGGCACATCGGCAATCGAAAAATCACAAGTCCCGTGGACACAAAAATTGTGTCATCGTGAATGTAGAAACTCTGATAGAGGGTTTAACTACGGTCACACGGAGGTAGTGGTCATATGGTTCATGTTCTAGCCGGTAGAGGCTAGCTTATGGAAGCGGAGCTCATCACAAATTGGAGGATCGGGAGTTCTGGGTACATGTGCACCTCGGCACCACGAATCTTGAATCCCCAAAACCCCGAAACCTCATCACATACCTATCCCTTGCCACCACGTCCTATCCTCGTGTCATGCCAACCACAGTTTTTCCTGGCCCCTGTGTTCCTCCACCTGGCTCGTGCACTTCAAAACCCATGCTGCCACTTTCATTTGCCCTATCGCTTTCCCCCTTGCCACATCCATTCACATGGCCTCTCCTCATCCCATATCCACACCGAGCATGTCAAGTCACCCCTGCCTGATCACTGTCCCTTCACCACTTCATGTCAAGTCCTCCATTCATCACGACGGTCTCCACGTCTACCCCTAGTCTCACCATGAATTCTCCGAGTAGATCCAAATAGCAGAATTAGAAGCCCCCCATGTCCTGTAGGTACAGAGTCAACCGGGGCCTTTCCCGATTCCAATGAAATAGTTATTGCAGCAGTTGATGGTGGTTGGACATCGTTTCCACCATAAATGGAAAGTCCAGGAATGACTGTAAGCTTGTCAATTCATGCATAGGTCCTTTTGGAACGCGATTGCGTCTGACTAAAGTTCACGACTGTCCAGAGACTGCAGGCGCAGTAAACATGAAAACGTAATGTCTTCAATGTGATGTCTCGAATTGGCTTCTAGGTTTTTGCTCTAAGTATTTAGAGAAGTTTTCTCACATTTTGTAAGGATCGATGGTTGAGCAGAGCTCCCGGTTGTAAAATTTTAATGAAGCACTGTTAGCCTGGTTATGTATGGACTTTTGAGACTTCTTACCTTCTGAATGCCAATTTCTTTACATCTTTGTTATACCGTGTTAGAGCAGCTCGGAATTGGAGGATCCAGTCGAGTTGTAGCTGTTATAGGATGATGTTGTAATGGATCACTGTAATGGTTACGGAGTCTCTAATCAGTTCCTGTGATTTCCTTAGCGCTGAATGAATTGGAATTGGAGGATCCAGTCAAGTCTTCTCTTCAGTTTCTTGAAGCCCTGAACCAGGAGGATCCTGCATTCAGAGTTTTTCCCCTACAAACCGTTGTAAGCCTGTTGCCCAGAGATGTTTGTTCACCTTTCCTCTAAGTCCTCCACCTGCTCATATTTTAATCAACCCACTGGCTGAAGTTAGGATTCCAGACCTCCTTTGTTACTTACGTACCAGACTCAGTCCCTGAGTTAGAGTAATATCTCCTCGAGTCTTTATCTCCATTTGATCACCCCTTTATAAACAAATCGTGACATTAAACTGATGGGTGTCGGGCTCTGCTCCTGTAAGCAATCTAGGAGTGTCTTCTGACGCTAACAGAACATGAGGAAGCCTACCATTGAGGCATGCAGGTCCCAAAGTAATAACTGGTTTCTAAGTCTAATTCATGGATAATGTGTTGAAGTCGACAGGAATAGGCTCGTCGAAGGAGGGCCTTAATGTATCCCCCATCAACGACACGAAACAGACATAGAGATGTAATTGGTAGATCAAATGAACATGGACTGACACGGGTATTGAGACAAGATATTTGTGATGGCTGACTCTCAAGGTGGATACTTCCCTTGAACACTGAGGGACAACAACAAAAACATGACATGGACCAAAATTTGATGATGCAGTGGATGTTGTGACTTACGTCAGGTGACCCAAAGGAGTGAAAGAAACTCAAAGGATTGGCTCAGTGCAGTGGTTCAGTGGATTATAATGCGTGAAAAAACAAAGTTTCGTGTTCAAGGGCGACTCTAAGAATTACTTGGTAATGTTCTCAAAAAACTGTTTGGCTTGCTTCTTTCAAATTTTCCCCCATCCAGATAGACGAGTACCTATTTTTAATTTAACGAGCTCGAGGAGGATAACACATGCTCGATAAAACTCACCTTCGGTAAGTTCCTCTTCCTTTGTTTAATGAACTGGAAGAAGTAAGGGTTCGATCCCATATGGTCCTGTCAATGTTTTGTTTAGCGAGTCCAAAGACAGGAAACTCGAAGGTTTTTCATGATTATAGAGTCTGGAAAAACAATTAAAAGAGAACTCTCTCAGTTCCTTTTTCGTAAAGTAGTCTGACGAGACCGAAAAAGAGATAAACTATCGCTCAACAAACGTTTTCTTCAAATACTTTAACGAGCGTGAAAAGAACAAGGTCGCTCGGTAATCTTTTCATCTTTAGAGAGTCTGAAAAGAACTTAAAGATGACTCCAATGTTGTCATTTTTCTTAATGTTAGTATCTCGAGGCCGAAAAAGAGATAAATTATCACTCGAAAGACGCCCTTTCAAACCATTTAACGAGTGGGAAAGGAAGCAAGATCACTCAACAATCTTTTCATGTTTAGAGAGTCTGAAAAGAGTTTAAATATAACTCCAGGGGGTTCCTTTTTTGTGTGTTCATGCGGGTCCAAAAAAGAGATAAAAGTCTACCCAGTGCATTCTCATATTTTTACGAGCACAAGAAAGAACAAAGACTAAGCTCGGTATGCCCCCGGCATGAAAGCTAGTGGCTTAACTCCAGAAAGATCATCAAAGGCTGGAGACATGCCCTCCAAGCTTCGATTCATTCACCGACTCTGTGGTCGTCACCAATTTCTCTAGTGGATGAGAAAAAGCATAAGGGTGGATGAAAAGAAGGTTCAAGAGAGGTAATTGTTTCATTTTTAACGATCTTGACACAGGAAAATAACTATGCTCAAGGCCTCTATTTCATTTTTTAACGAGCTTTCCACAGAGAAGAGAAACTATGCTCATGGTTTCTTCTTTGATCATGGCTTCCAAGAGGATAACACTCTGGAAGGATACCATGTCAAGGGACAAAAATCGGTCATGGCTTCTAAGAGATCTTCATTGGATGGAAGATAATCACTTGAGAAGGAACACATGTCGAGGGTCATGACAGGGGTAAGGAGATCAGGCTCCAATAACCCTACCGAAGAGATCACCATGTCAACTATCGGATCCAAATTGTCGAAAGTTGAGGTCATGGGAGACAACGCCACATAATTGACATGCGGTGGGGGCGACACTGTCTGCATATAGGAACCACTTAGGGAGGTAACCCAGTCAGGGCCGATGAATGAAAGTTGATCAATAGTCACAATTCTTCCATCGTGAGGGAAAGATATCACACAGAAAAGGGTGGATACAAGCGCTTTCATAGCATATACATAATCCCACCCAAGGAGTAAAGTGAAATCCAAGGGATCTCGAACTACCATGACATCGATAAAGACAGTTTTCCCTCCCAAAGTTATAGGAAACTGAGGAAGGATCCCTAAAGGTTGACTAGTTCTTATGTTAAAAACTAACAGATTTTGTGTAA
Organism: Picea engelmannii; assembly: GCA_009831015.1. Taxonomy (NCBI): domain Eukaryota; kingdom Viridiplantae; phylum Streptophyta; class Pinopsida; order Pinales; family Pinaceae; genus Picea; species Picea engelmannii. Next base: position 31,937 of record ML822669.1, on the reverse strand, counting down.
CCGGTGCAAGCTGAGGACAACCCAAAGCATGCCAAGCAATAGAGGACAAAATACTAACGGACGCACCTTCATCTATCAGCGTTTGAGGAATGTCCTGACCACAAACCTATACTGTAATCTGGAAAGGAATGTGAGAGGGAAGACGAGGTCCAGTTAGCACACCCCAATAAAAAAGGATGGCCTCATTACTTGGAGGGTGTTTCGCAGGAGAAGGAGGAATGCCCCCCGGCATGGTAGAGTCTGTATTAACGAGAAAAACATGGGTAGTATCGGGTTTACTCTCTAGAAGGGGAGTAGGATCGACTGATGATTGGATCGGATCAACCAATGGTGGACTTGGATAGACCACTTTAGCACTCTTCAGAGGAAGAGTGGGACTGACCGAGGAAGGGACTGGATCAGTGACTTTGACATTCCTCAACGGAGGAATGGGATCGAACGATGGAGAAACTGGCTCGACCACTTTGGCACTCTTCAGATGAAGAGTGGGACTGACCGAGGAAGGGACTGGATCAGTCACTTTGACATTCCTCAATGGAGGAATGGGATCGAACGATGGCGAAACTAGATCGACCACTTGAGTTTCATTCTCCAAGGGAAGAATGGGGTCGACGGGTAGAAATGGATCGACCGCTTTGGTGTCACTGTCTAACAGGAGAGTGGGATCGACTGAGGATGAAAACAGATCGACCACTTTGGTGTCACTCTTTTGATGAAGAGCGGGGCTAATCGATGGCAGAACTAGATTAGCTACTTGGGTTTGTGGTTCAATCGAGGAGGAAACTAGATTGACCACCTGATCAACCGGACTAACCGGGGATGGAACCAGATTGACCAGTCCATCAACCAACGATGGGTTGGAGGAAAGATTACGATAACCTTTTGGAAGTTGAAGTTTTTCCAAAAGAGAAGAAGCTTCGTCCATGCAAGGGCAAAGGTGAGAGTAATGATTACCTTTACATAACATGCAAGGGAACTTGATAGTTTTCTTCTTCTTACCAACCTGAACATCACTAGTTGACGGGGTATTATCGACATGACCAGCAGAAGCCGACGACGTGGAAGACCACATTTCCAAGACCTGGGTAAGACCGGGGCAATCCCTTAGAAAGTGGTCACCCTTACAAAGACTGCAAGGGAATTTGGGTTTTGGATTCTTCATTTTAATCTTGTTGACCTCATCAACACTCCCAGTACTATTAACAGTAACTGGTTTCTTAGAGCCAACATATGATGTTGTTGGGGCCTTTGTCCTTTTTGGGTTCTTCTTCTTCTTCTCTTTCTGTTTCTTCTTCTTCTGATCAACCTGACTACTTGCTTTAGAGATTTCACTAGGCGAAGAAGGAGAAATGGAAGGAGACTGAATGGGCGAAGAAGGTGAAAAGTCGACGTGAGGTTGATGTGTGGGTGGTGTACCGACATCCAAAGTATTAGGTGCAACTAAAACATTGGGAGGATTCAGGATCACCGGAGTGGGGAACAACCAAACTGGTAATCCAATAGTGAGTCCTGGAAGACTCAGTGTGGCAACATATGGAGGACCAAAGTTTCCAAACAAAGGAAAGGTATAAGGTTCCCCAGGAGAAGGGGTTCCTCCATTGGTAGTCCTAGGATTCGATGCCATTAATACTGACTCGACCTAAGGTCCACTAAGTAAAAAAAACAACAAACGCTACGAATCTAAGAAGCAATCAATCAAACAAACCTTCCTACGATGAAGCCACTAGTTGGTGATGAAATCCAACGTCGCGAGATCAAAATAGGAAGGGGCAGGGATAGAGCGGGTGGATCAGTTATGTTGGCGGCCTGCTTAACAGACTTACACCTTGGTGCAAGCTTCCATGCAGTAATTGTGGATTTACCCTCCAAGGAGCCCGAGTGAGTTTGACCAACATCTGTTCCAGGTACAGTGAGACTTCCCTTCACTATCACCTTGTGTGAGACCCTAAAGATTGTGGCTACTAAGGTCACCAACTCGTAGTCAGCCCCTGGGTGGGTATAGTTGATAGTCCAGTCGGAACGTATGGGTAGGATAACAAGTCCAAAATCAGCTTGAAAGGCTCCCACACATAATCGTGGGTATACCTTCCAGTGATCCCCAATATACAATCCGACCACTACAAACAGTTGGGCCACGAAGGGATAATCTCTGTAACTCACCTGAATGAGACCTCATGCCTAACCCCTGCGTGAGAGGGGGATCCCAGCAAGCCAATACGACAATTGGATTTGACTCTCCCTACTGCAAGATACTAAGTTTGTTTGATAGCTTTGGAAAGTTATCCTTTCAACCTATTCCAAAGCCCTACACCTTAAACTAATGTAGGTTTGCTAACAAAGATGTAAAAAGTCTGATAAATTTTAGTTAAGCGTTGATTTTAATGGCTATTGTTTACTCAGAGGGTGTACGAAAGTGAAACTAATGGAATGATGACTCAATTCCCAAAATTATGCATGAAATATGATAAGCGATCATTTCTTTTCAATGAATACCTATTTAAGGGAGAGAGGAAGAGTCATTTTCACTATCAAACACTTGATAAGGAATGCCCTCAATCAATTTTGTTCTCAATCAAATCCAATATAATGCTACAACATTTCAAAAATTCAAACTAATATGTAAACTAATCATTAAGATGTACTTTTGTCGTTTTCATGCGAATGATGATCAATTCAATGAAAAACTTGTCCTGCCAACTACCCTTTCAGATCAATGAGATTCAGACAAGAAAATGCAGATTTCGCACAAACAACACACCCTTTTGAAATCAAACAAGAGAAAGAAAAACAAAAATGCAAAAGGAAGGAGAAAGAGATTGGACCAGATGACCTCAAAGAACCAAATGAGAAGAGGCACAGACTTCATATGTCCTTTGTTAGAGTTCCCACTCAGTCAGATAGGAGAGAAGAAAGCAGGGGATCGATTTCAATCTCTCAACAGCAAAAACTAAAAAAGAATGAAGAAGGGCATAAAATCTGAACAATAAGGTGTTTACTTCTGAGGAGGAAGCATGTCAAAGTTCGAAAGAAGAATCATTTGAGTCACAAAGCAGCTCAGCAAGTGAAGAAACAGGCTCTGGACCTCCAAAAAATGGAATTATTGAAGAGATTTTGGGAAAAAAAGGGTTGGCGCTCTGGTATAAGGGCCACCAGAGCGTTATAAAGCTCTGTCTAACACTTCCAGGGAGTGCTGGCACTCTGCTAACATGGGCATGCGGGCGCTAGGCTCAAAAACTCATAAAAAGTCCAAAAAACCCAAAATTTCAATGGAATTTTTTGCAATCAAGCTGAGTGTGATGGGGTAAAGAGTCAATCAGAAAGTGAAATCAGATATGAAGGGGTGAAAAAGGCCTAAGAACATAAAGGGTAATACAAGGTCTATGAGGAAAGACAAAACCAAAAGTTTCGATTTGATTCCCCAGTGGAGTCGTCAGTTTCTGTTGAAGGAAAATCTCCCTGCGGACAGGTAGATCTCCTCAAAGATATAGACTCTTAACTCTAAGACAGAAAGTGCTTATCATGGTCACTGACTTCCTTTTAGATCTAGGTGGACTAGTGTGTGAGGAGGAAGGAGAAAAGAAGTACCTTTTATCGACATTTGTCCCTGCACACTCCGAGTTGAGCTCCGATCTTTCGCTCTTCGACAAGCCCTGTAGACAAACAAAGTATGACCACTTCCTACTCTATCAAGATTAGTATGAAATAGGTCTATCTACTAAAGAGACAAATTCATGTGAGATTGAACACGAATTAGAAAGTAACAAGCCAAGCAAATTATATTAATTTGGAAAAAACATTGCTTACAGCCGTAGATGGATTGCAGCAGATTCGTCAAGTCCTCCTTGTCTACCCCTTGCTCAAAAGATCCACAATCTGAATAATGATAGCTTCACCGATTTCATCCTATGAGATAATAGGTCTCTTGCCTCCAAAATATCTCTGTTCTAGCACCACTTATAAGATCATAAGTTTGGTGTGATTCTCCCTTTTCCAGTCCCCTTTCACCATGAGAAAGCTTGCTTATATAGCCTTGGAGAGGCTCAACAACTTGAGATATCCTTGGGGAAGGTGAGGATTTTCCTCCTTCAGTTGAGGATCTTCCCTAAGATCATGGTTGGACTAGCGATTCGAGCTCAACTTCCTTCTAAGAATGAAAAGATCCTTCCCCCATTCATCTCAACAACTCAACTGTTGCCCATAATAGGTAGCGCTCCCTCAAAAGGGCCATCAGAGAGCTACAACACTCCCCAATAGGCTTAAAGGGGGCGTCAATGCTCGTAAAGACACCAGCACTCCCTCAAAAGGGCCAAAGGAGCTTTATAACGCTCCCAGACATTGTAAGGGGAAGCGTTAATGCTCCCAGAAGAGGTATAGGGGAGCGCTCTCCTTCAAAAGCTTAGTTTTTTTAGTGTTTTCAGATGGCAAAAGGTTCATCAGCCTAGTTAACCTTTTCTCCTCTTCCAAATCAAGTGTTTGACATGTGCCAAGTGTCCTCTTGATGTCGTTTACAGGCACGACATAGGCATCATGGCAGTATGACTTCCTTGACACTTGCGACAGTTGTGAGCAACATGCGACACTTGCGACACTATCAAAGTGAGTATTTTTTATGTGTAAAAACCTAGATCTGTGAATGAAAAAGGCACTCCCCCTCTTTAGGATCTGTTAGTTCCTCTGGTTGAATTGTTGTGTTCGCAACAATAGTAGTGGGGTCTGCGTCAATGATCTGTCCTTTACCAGTATTTTCATAATCAGATTCTGAATCAGGGTTTGACTCCTTGTATTTGATCTCAGCCACCAATGACTGTTTTGAGTGACATTGATCGGTGTTGTGACAGGGGCTTTTGTGGAAATCACATCATTTTTCGGTGTCCTTCTTTGTCTTCCCGTGACCCTTCTTTTCCTATGTCTTGGACTGGTTTTCGGAAAAATGTCTGTTAGGGCCGTCTTTTTCATACTTTGGTTGTTTTGGATTTGCAAACCTGAATTCCCGTTTGTTTTAGTGCTTAAATGTCTGCTCAATTTTAACAACATATCGATAAGTAGCACCGAGTGATGAGATGTCTAGAAAATCTATTTCAGTCTGGATGTATCTGTGTAGAGCCCTACCGTATTTCAGAACCAAATGTCGCTCAGAGTCTTTGACACCCAACTTGGTGCGCAAGGTATGGAAGGTATTGGTGAACTACGAAACTGCTTGGGCCCGTCTCTTGCCACAGCGTGGTCCATCTCATGTACTGGTCCTCATAGTTGCCAACAGGGTAATATTGTTCCTTTACCGCATCCACAAAAAAATCCCAAGTGGGATTGACCCCATATATTCCAGACTCCTCTGTGGGACTTTTCTCACAGTAAGTTTCCCACCAATGTTTGAGGGAGAGCTTTAAGGAGTGCGAAGGTGATCTTTTCTTTATCGAAAAAATTGTGAACAGAGAAATAACCTTCTAGTAGAGTTAACCATTTTTCTAGGGCTTCTACATCTATCTGTCCTTCAAATACATGAATATCAAAATTAACTTGTACCTTGAAAGGAGAGGTGCCTCCAAAGTGGTCGCTTGATGAAGATGCGTCTGATGCTATCGGCAGGCATTTAAGGATGTGGGTAAAATTCTTCATCATTTCATCCCTCTGTCACGTGAGAGCTTTCTCACGCAATAGATTGATAGGATCATTTGCTCCGTCGTTTTTCTTTTCTTCCACCATTGAGGGTTTCTTGGGTGTGCGAGAGCGATTTTCTTCAAGAGAGACAAGCTCAAGACCCAACTTTCTATACTCAAACCTCATCGGGGACATGCACTGAAAAAACAATTAAGAGCAGCCTGCTTTGATACCACTGATCCAGATTATTTTCGACATGAAATGAGATCGGAGATATAATAAAGAAATGCACAGAGATATCACAAATATTCAATAATATAATAGAAATGTATGAGATATTCAACCATATACACATATATACAGTAATACACGATTTGTATTAATGAAAGAAATGTATAGAGACTGTAAAAATACAGAGTGAAAGACTCGCTAGAATGGTGAGAGCTTATCTCTGAGAAGAAATGTGATGGCTACTTGCATTCGCAAGAAGATGATTAAAATGAGACTCTGAAGGAATTTTTACAATAAACAAGAATGCCAAAAACCCTAGACATCCAAAAACCTAAACCTAGGAGATGAAGCGCCAAAAGTCACATGGGCCCCGTTTGGGTAAGTTAGTACATCAACTTCCCATGGTCGCAACTTTTGCACAGGATCTCTGTTTTAGGAGTATGATAGCTCATTGGAAATGTATCGTCGAGGAGATTCACTTTAGGGGATTAGTAATGCCTTCGTCTATCATTGAGAACCTATATCTCGAATGACCTTCATTTAGGCCCTCAGAATGGCCCCAGAAGTTAAAACTTGCTAAAAATAGTAAATTGCCAAAATTGTCAGAAAACTATTTTGAGTCAGTCGAAAAAGTTGGGTGGCCACCGATATCCACCTGGATCAAGCAATGGTATCCATTGCGTTGAGTTCTCGGGGGAGAGGGAATATCATTTGCTGGATCTACATCTTGGTGAACTGCTTGTATTGTTAGAGATGTCGTGCTGCTTAGTTTGTGGAAGTCTGTCATGAACCTATTGAAGCTGAGGCTATTTAACAAGTTGAGCTACATGCGAGGAATGTGTGCATAAGGAATCTTTGTGCTTTGCTGCAACCTTTTCAACCTGCTTCTGTTGGATAGAAGGTGCAGGGGGCGTGGCTGTAGTGGTTGCAGTGTCCTTCTGTTCCCCTTTTGAATAGATTGTGAAGAAGCTGAATTTTGCAGTATGAGATACTACCTTGCGACACTTTTTAGGTGGAACAATAGTTAGAACTACCTCTGGTATTCTGTAGAGATGAACCCCCAAAGTAACAATGACACTATGGGGTCGAGACTCATAAACAATATGACATATCCACATATATGGTTGGTCCAAGAGAACATCACAGACATCCAGTGGGGCAACATCACATAGTACCTCATCCTTGAAGGGTTGGATGCCGTATGACAATCGACACTGTTGGCTGACATGAAGATCTTGTCCTTGCCGAAGCCACCTGATGTTGTATGGTTGCGGGTGTGGTGTTGTTGACAATCCCAATTGTTTCATGACCTTTGCTGAGATGAGGTTTTTCTGGCTTCTGCTATCAACAATAAAATGCAACGGGGTCCCCTTCACCCACATATGTGAATGAAAAATGTGCTCCCCCTCTTCAGGATTTGTTGGTTCTTTTGGTTGAATTGTTGCAGTCGCGACAATATCAGTGGGGTCTGCGTCAATGATCTATCATTTACCAGTATTTTCAGAATCAGATTCTGAATCAGGGTTCAGCTCCTTGTATTTGATCTCAGCCACCAATGATTGTTTTGAGCAACATTGATCGGTGTTGTGCCAGGGGCTTTTGTGGAAATCACACCATTTTTCGGTGTCCTTCTTTGTCTTCCCGTGACCATTCTTTTCCTGTCTCTTGGACTGATTTTTGGGAGACTGTTTGTTAGGGTCATCTTTGTCATACTTTGGTTGTTGCGGATTTGTAGACCCGAATTCCTGTTTGTTCTGGTGCTTAAATTTCTGCTCAATTTTAACATCATATCGATAAGCAGCACCGAGTGATGAGATGTCCAGAAAATCCATTTCAGTCTGGATGTATCTTTGTAGAGCCCCATGGTATTTCAGAACCAGATGTCGCTCAGAGTCTTTGATACCCAACTTGGTGCGCAAGGTATGGAAGGTATTGGTGAACTTCGGAACTGCTTGGCCCCTCTCTCTCCGCAGTGTGGTCCATCTCATGTACTTGTCCTCATAGTTTCCAACAGGGTAATATTGTTCCTTTACCACATCCACAAAAAAATCCCAAGTGGGATCGACCCCATATATTCCAAACTCCTCTATGGAAATTTCCTCCCAGTAAGTTTTCCACCAATTTTTGACATGAGGGATAGCTTTAAGAAGTGAGAAGGTGATCTTTTCTTTGTCGAAAAAACTGTGAACAGAGAAATAAATTTCTAGCAGAGTTAACCATTTTTCTAGGGCTTATGCATCTATCTGTCCTTCAAATACAGGAATATCAAAATTAACTTGTAACTTGAAAGGTGAGGTGCCTCCAAAGAGGCCACTTGATGAATATTCACCTGATGCTATCGACATACATTTAAGGATGTGGGTAAAATTATCCATCGTTTAGTCCCTCTGTCGCGTGAGAGCTTTCTCAAGCAACAGATTGATAGGATCATCTGCTCCGTCGTTTTTCTTTTCATCCACCATTGAGGGTTTCTTGGGTGTGTGAGAACGATTGTCTTCAAGAGAGACAAGCTCGAGACCAAACTTGCTATACTCGTACCTCATCGGGAACATGCACTGAAAAAACGATTAAGAGCAGCCTACTTTGATACCACTGATCCAGATTCTTTTCGGCACGAAATGAGATCGAAGATATAATAAATAAATGTACAAAGATATCATAGATATTCAATAATATAACAGAAATGTATCAGAGATGCAACCATAAACACAGATATATAGTAATACAGGATTTCTATTAATGAAAGAAATGTACAGAGACTGTAAAAATACAGAGTGAAAGACTTGCTAGAATGGTGGCAGCGTATCTCTGAGAAGAGATGCGACGGCTACTCGAATTCGCAAGAATATGATTACAATGAAGATCTAAAGGGATTTTTACAATAAACAGGAATGAAAAAAACCCTAGACATGTAAAAAACCTAACCCTAGGAGATGAAGCGCCAAAATTCATGTGGGCCCCGTTTGGGTAAGTTAGTACATCAACTTCCTAGGGTCGTAACTTTTGCATACGATTTCTGTTTTAGGCGTATGATATCTCGTTGGAAAGGTATCATCAAGGAGATTAATTTTGGGGGTTCAATCATGCCATTGGATATCATTGAGAACCTTGATATCGAAAAATCTTCATTTAGGCCCTCAAAATGGCCCCGGAAGTTAAAACCTGCTAAAAATAATAAATTGTCAAAATTGTTAGAAAACTATTTTGAGCCAGTCGATAAAGGTGGGTGGCCATCAATATCCACCTGGATCAATCCTCCCTTCTTAGGAAGAAATGGTCTCCATTGCATTGAGTTCTCAGGGGAGAGGGAAAAGCATTTGCTGGATCTGCATCTTGGTGATCTGCTTGTATTGCTGGAGATGTCGCACTGCTTAGTTTGTGGAAGTCTATCACGAACCTGTTGAAGCCAAGACTATTCAACAAGTTGAGTTACATGAGAGAAAGGTGTGCAGAAGGAATCTTTGTGCTTTGTTGCAACCGTTTCGACCTGCTTCTATTGGATAGAAGGTGCAGGGGGCAACGTTGTAGTGGTTGCAGTGTCCTTTTGTTCCCCTTTTGAACAGATTGTGAAGAAGCGGAATTTTGCAGTATGAGATACTACCTTGCAACACTTTTTAGCTGGAACAATAGTTGGAACTACCTCTAGTATTATGTAGAGATGACCCCCCAAAGTAACAATGACACTACGGCATCGAGACTCATAGACAACATGGCGTCTCCACATATATGGTTGGCCCAAGAGAACGTCATAGACATCCAGTCGGGAAACATCACATAATACCTCATCCTTCAAGGGTTGGATGTTGTATGACAATCGACACTGTTGGCTGACACGAAGATCTCGTCCTTGCAGAAGACACCTAATGTTGTATGGCTACAGGTGTGGTGTTGTCGACAATCCCAACTGTTTGATGATCATTGTTGAGATGAGGTTTTTCTGGCTTCCGCTATCAACAATAAAATGCAGCGAGGTCCCCTTCATCCACATCTATTAATGAAAAAGGAGCTCCCCCTCTTCAGGATCTGTTGGTTCTTCTGGTTGAATTGTTGCGGTCACGACAATAGAAGTGGGGTCTGCGTCAATGATATGTCCTTTACTAGTATTTTTCAGAATCAGTTTCTGAATCAGGGTTCGTCTCCTTGTATTTAATCTCAGCCACCAATGACTATTTTGAGCGACATTGATCGGTGTTGTGCGAGGGGCTTTTGTGGAAATCACACCATTTTCCAGTGTCCTTCTTTGTCTTCTCCTGACCCTTCTTTTCCTATGTCTTGGACTGGTTTTCGGGAGACTGTTTGTTAGGGTTGTCTTTGTCATACTTTGGTTGTTACGGATTTGCAGACCTGAATTCCCGTTTGTTATGGTGCTTAAATTTCTTCTCAATTTTAACAGCATATCGATGAGCAGCACCGGGTGATGAGATGTCCAAAAAATCCATTTTAGTCTGGATATATCTGTGTAGAGCCCCATGACATTTCAGAACCAAATGTCACTCGGAGTCTTTGATACCCAGCTTGGTGCGTAAGGTATGGAAGGTATTGGTGAACTCTGGAACTGCTTGGCCCCTCTCTTGCCGCAGTGTGGTCCATCTCATGTACTGTTCCTCATAGTTTCCAATAGGGTAATATTGTTCCTTTACCGCATCCACAAAAAAATCCCAAGTGGGATCGGCCCCATATATTCCAGACTCCTTTGTGGAAATTTGGTCCCAGTAAGTTTCCCACCAATTTTTGACATGAGGGATAGCTTTAAGGAGTGCAAATGTGATCTTTTATTAAATTGTGAACAGAGAAATAACCTTCTAGCAGAGTTAACCATTTTTCTAGGGCTTCTACATGTATCTGTCCTTCAAATACATGAATATCAAAATTAACTTGTACCTTGAAAGGTGAGGTTCCTCTAAACTGGCCGCTTGATGAAGATGCGCCTGATGCTTTCGGCAGGTGTTTAAGGATGTGGGAAAAATTCTCCATCATTTCGTCCCTCTGGCGCGTGAGAGCTTGCTCAAGCAACAGATTGATAGGATCATCTTCTCTGTCATTTTTCTTTTCTTCCACCATTGAGGATTTCTTTTGTGTGCGAGAGCGATTGTCTTCAAGAGAGACAAGCTTGAGACCCAACTTGCTATACTCGGACCTCGTCGGGGACATGCACTGGAAAAACGATTAAGATCAGCTTGCTCTGATACCACTGATCCAGATTCTTTTTGGCATGAAATGAGATCGGAGATATAATAAAGAAATGCACAGAGATATCACAGATATTCAATAATATAACAAAAATGTATCAGAGATGCAACCATAAACACATATATATATATATAGTAATACACAATTTCTATTAATGAAAGAAATGTACAGAGACTGTAAAAATACAGAGTGAAAGACTCGCTAGAATGGTGGCAGCTTATCTCTGAGAAGAGATGTGATGGCTACTTGAATTCACAAGAAGATGATTACAATGAGGCTCTGAAGGCATTTTTACAATAAACAAGAATTCCAAAAACACTAGACATAAAAAAAACCTAACCCTAGGAGATGAAGCGCCAAAAGTCATGTGGGCCCCGTTTGGTTAAGTTAGTACATCAACTTCCTGGGGTCGTAACTGTTGCATACGATCTTTGTTTTAGGCGTATGATAGCTCGTTGGAAAGGTATTGTTGAGGAGATTCATTTTGAGGGCTCAATCATGCCTTTGGATATCAATGAGAACCTCGATCTAGAAAAACCTTCATTTAGGCCCTCAAAATGGCCCCGAAAGTTAAAACCTGCTAAAAATAGTAAATTGCCAGAAAACTGTTTTGATCCAGTCGAAAAAGGTGGGTGGCCACCGATATCCACCTTGATCACCGAGTGAGCCACTTGCCTTGGTACATGAGCTTCCCTACTTTGACAACCCAATAAAGATGGATCCTCTGCTAGCGAGTGCCCTTGACCTATGTTTCCATGATTGATCATTGGATGCATGTTCCATGATTTCATGGTTGAGTTCTGTTGGTGTCAACTATTATGTTATCTTTGAGGTGTACAATAATGGTGGAAAATATGGCCAAAGGAGATCCACATTGAACACTTGGTGCAAGTCAAGGAAGGGGGAGGATGTTGAGCTCAAAATCATTGTCTCCCACAACCTTGGTAATGGTGTAAGGTCCATAGAGGAGTGGATGAAGCTTCCGTTGAGGCTCTGTAAGGCGTTATTTCTACAAGTGAAACCAAACTTTGTCTCCCACCTGAAACTTGTGTGGCACCTGATGTTGATCATAGCGTTGCTTGTACTTGGCATTGGACTTCTGTAAAATATCCTAAACCTATTGGAAGATGTGTTGGATCTGCTCAATCAATTGGGTGGCTTTGCTAGCTTCAGTTTGAGCATGGGATGAGTCTTCCTGGGTGGCTGCAAGGGGTAGTGTAACATCCATGAAACCTAATGGTTTAAATCCCAACCGCACCTGAAAGGGTTGTGGTCAATTGAGCTATGTATGGATCTGTTGTAGTTGTTTTGAATATAGGGAAGACTCTCATCTCATGTGTGGGGGTGATTGGAATTGTGCATGCATAGGATATGCATGATCATCCAGTTTACGGCCTCGGTTTGGCTATCCGTCTAGGGGTGGAAGGCAGTGGATTTGGTGAGCTTGGTGTCCAGCAGTGACCAAAGGCTCGAACAGAATGTGTTGAGGAACCGAATGTCCTGATATGAGATAGTGGTTTGTGGTATCCCAAAATATACCCACACTTATTTGAAGAAGATCTTGGTAGTGACCTTCGTTGTGATGCTCTTCTTGCAAGTGGTCAGAAACACCATATTGGAAAAGCGATCAACAACCACAAAAGCACAGTCATTTTCCCGCTTGGTGTATGGAAGGCCCGACATGTATTCCATTGAGATGGATTCCCAAGGCATGTCAGGAGTAGGCAGAGGGGTGTACATGCCTTACTCCTTAGTGGTAGGTTTGGAAATAACGTAGGAAATGAAGGACCTGATATACTTGCTGACATCTTGTTAAATTTCATCCAGTAGAAAAGTTGTTACAACACTGCCACTGTCTTTTCTATGCTGAAGTGTCTTGCCACTCGACTATAGTGGGATTCCCAAATTAGCTTCACTCACTCACTTGATGGAACACAAATATGGTCCAGATGGAACAACAACCTATCCTGAAGATGGAAATTAGTGACAGTTGTGTTTGCACTCAACATCTGGTAGGTGGTGGAGAAGTCAGGATCTTAATCATAGAGTTGGGTCCATACGAAGGTATTGTGGATACAAGAGTCTAGAACTGTGGTGAGTTCCACAACTGGAGATTGACTGAGGAAATTAGTGACGCGGTTGGTACTTCTTATCTTATACTTGATTTTGAGGTGGAACTGTTGCAAGTATGTGGACCACTTTTGATGATGATGATTTTGCAATTTTCCTTGTGTTTGCATGAACTGTAGTGGCTTATGATCAGTTTGGATGATTGTCTCCTTCTCGAGAATTTAATGCCTCCACTAGTGGTAGGCTTGCACAATGGAGTACATTTATTTGTCACAATTAGGGTACTTATGAATGACATCTGATAGTGTCTCACTATGATAGGCCATGGGGTGGATGTGTTGAGTGATAGTTGTGCCCACAAGATAGTCTGAAGCATATATCTCTATCTCAAAGGGCTATTGCAGGTCGGGTAATGAGAGCACTGGGGATGAGCACAAGTGTTGCTTCAAATCATCGAACACTTGTTGTTGGGACGAGCCCCACACAAAATTTTTCTTTCCACCACCCCTGGTTACTTGGTTGAGGGCCTATACAATATGAGAGAATCCCAACACGAACCTGCGATAGAAATTGACAAGGCCTAAGAATCTTTGAAGCTTAGTGAGCATGGTTGGGGCTGGCCAGTCATGAATGACATGGATCTTTATTGGATCCACATGTACATCATGCTCATCAATAATGCATCCTAGGTATTGGACCCTATCCATGCCGAAGGAGAATTTTTCCAAGTTGGCATATGGCTTGTGCTACCGTATAGTGTGTAGAACCTGTTGAATATGATGCAAGTGTTCCTCCCAAGTCTTATTGTAGATGAGGATGTCATCCAGATACACCACTACAAAATAATTGGTGAAAGGTCATAATATATATTACATCATCCTCATGAAAGTTGTTAGTGCATTTGTCAAACCAAAGGGCATGACCAACCATTCAAAAATACCTTCTTTTGACTAAGGCAATCTTCCATACATATGTCTTCTCTATTGGGACCTGATGGTAGCCACTCTTTAGATCAATATTACTGAAGTATTTGGCCCCCTTGAACTGATCAAGGAGATCGTCGATTCGAGGAATCAAGTACCGGTTCCTGACTGTGATTTTATTTAAGTCTCGGTAATCACTGCAAAGTCACTAGATCTTGTCTTTCTTCTGCACAAACAAAATTGGGCTTCCACAAGGTGATGAGTTGGGCCAAATGTGCCCCTTGTGGAGAAGTTCTTGGATCTGATGCTTAATCTCCTCATTTTCTAATAGATAGTAACAATAGATTGGTCCATTATGTAGCGGTGTGCTAGGGGTCATATCAATGGAATGTTTGACCTAACAATGCAAAGGTACCCCAATAGGTGAGGAGAAGATGTATTTTTATGCTTCCACGACCTTGTCCACTTACTTATACTACATGGAGAGGTCGGCTATGGAGGACATGGATGTGGCTACAATCTTTCACTCACTCTGAGAGGAAATCACGAAGAAGAAAAATTTCTCGATATAAGAGATGGCCTTCCTGCATTTCTTGGCAGAGATCAAGGAAATGACACTAGGTGGGACTACCTCATGTATTCTATACAATTTTCTATCCAAAGTAATAATAACACTGCGATGCCTAGACTCATATACAACATGATGTTTCCATATATAAGTTTTTTCCAAAATAACATCACAAACTTCAAGGGGAGAAACATCACACAATACCTCATATTTGAAGGGAATGATGTTGTAGAACAGGTGACAATGTTGGCTGATGTGAATATCACTTCCTTCGAGGAGCCATCCAATGGTGTAGGGTTGCGGGTGCAGTGTTGTCGGTAACTCCAGCCACTTGACAACATCCGCTTAGATGAGGTTCTTCTGTCTACCGCTATCAACGATGAAGTGCAGTGGGGTGAATTTCACCCACATCTATGAATGAAAGGGGCACTCTCCTTCCTTTGGCTCATCAGGTTCACTGGGTTGGATCTTAGTGGTAGAAACGGTGGCACTGGATTCCACTTCAATGATCTGTCTCCCCTTTTTTGGTTCTTACTTAGAGTTGGAACCCAGATCTGATTCAGAGGCTTTCACCTCAACCACCAATGACTTCTTTGAGCAACAATCAACAGTGTTATTTTAGGGGCTCTTATGGAAGTCGCACCACTTCCCAATATCTTTATTCGTCTTTCCATTATCCTTCTTTGTTTACGGCTTAGAATGGTTGTCCTAAGGTTTTACATATTTTCTCTGCCCTTTGTTCTGTGGGTTGGGGTTGCTCCTTCCCTGCTTCTACTATGAGGGGTTCCCAAACCTAAACTGTTGTGTTTCTTGTTTAAGCTTCTGCTCAATTTTGACGACATATTGATAGGTCATGCCCAAGGAAAATATTTCCATAAACTCCATTTCTTCCTAGATGTATCTATGAAAACCACCATGGTACTTGAGCACCAGATGTCATATAGAATATTTGATACCCATATTGGTGAACAATGTATGGAAGATATTTGTGAACTCTATCACTGCTTGGTCCCTTTCTTGTTGTAGTGTGGTCCATTTTGTATATAGGTCATCATAACTTCCAACAGGGTAGTATTGTTCCTTAATAACATCCCTGAAGGACTCCCAGGTGAGTGAGACTGTAAATAATGAGGGTTCCTATGTTTCCTTTTTCTCACAAAAAGTCTCCCACCATTCTTTGACATGGGGAATGGCTTTGAGGAGAGCAAAAGTAATATTTTCTCTATTAAAAAATTATGGACAAAAAAATACCCTTCTAGTAGATTCAACCATTTGTCTACAACATATGCATATATATGAACTTCAAATATAGGAATATCAAAGATGATTTGTTCCTTGAAAGGGGTGACACCTCCACTCGAGGAAGATGCATCACCTTTTGGTAGCCATCGAAGGATTTGCGTAAAATTATCCATCATCTTGTTCCTTCGTTCCACAAGGGCTTCCTCGAGCAACAGTTTGAAAGGATCTCTTGTCCCGTTGTCTTTATTTTCTCCCACCATGGAAGGTCACTTGGGTGTGTGAGAGCTCTTGTCCTCAAGAGAAACAAGCTCGAGACCCAACTCTTTGTACCCTAACCTCATCGGGGACATGCACTAAGAACGACAAGGAGCAGACCACTCTGATATCATTTATCCATATTTTATGAGCATAATGAAATAAACACAAATTATTATTATTATTATTAACACAGAGACACAATGAATAATAATAGAGATACAATAAATCTGGCTTCTATTCAATAAAGAAATATGTTAAAACTGTAAAATGCAGACTAAAAACGAGATCGCTAGAATGGTGACGGCTTATCTTTGAGAAGAGATGTGATGGTTGCGCTCATTCGCAAGACGATGAGTACAATGAGGCTCTTAAATACTTTTTTACAATAAACATGAATTTCAAATCCCTAGACATCCAAAAACCTAACCCCGGAAGATGAAGCGCCAAGAGTCATGTGGGTCCCATTGGGGTAAATTGGTACATCAACTTGTTGGATTACTGAGAGGGTGGGTGAATCAATAATAGAGCAATTTAATCCTTTTTAACCATATAATCCAAGTGTTATATCAATGAAGCATTATCATCCAATAACTACAGAGTAAATAAGAAATGAACAAATGAACAAACATACATATACACAGTACACCAGTGTTTTACGTGGAAACCCAAATCGGGAGAAAACCACATAATGATTTTTCTTATATGTCTTGAAGAATTACATTCATTGGAAGCACCAACTTCCTTTTTTTTCCAGCTACAACTGGAAGGAGGCTCCAACCCCCTAGTTTCTCAAGCTACAACCTAAGGGAAGCTCCAACTCGCCAATTCTCTGGCTACAACCAGAAGGAGGCTACAACCCCCTATATTCTTCAGCTACAACCGGAAGGTGGCTACAACCACCTATCCTTGCCCCGTCCTACCACCCTAAAGTAGAAGTAGAATGATGGAATCACTGTCAACCTGTCACTGTGAAATATATTGTTGTAAACTTGTACTAATAAATCTGAACCATGCATCAACCTGTACCTCAACCTGTAATCAACATGTACCATAAACAAGTGCAGCAACCATGCACCAACCTGTACCAAATAACTTGTAATAAAAATGTACTATAAACAAGTGCATCCAATCATGTACCAAGTGTGTACCAATCATGTGTCAACTACTCATCAACTATGACTCATCAATATGTACCAACATCATCAACTATACACCTCGTGTATGTGCCAACTCATCAACTATTTGTCTCAACCATATACTTAACATGTACCTCAACCAAAAGCCCTCATCACTTTCATCATCCAAATATGATTTGTAGCTCTATAATAGACCTATTGTATATGATCACATTCCTGCAAACCTTCCTTAACTTCGACAACAAGAGACTAACATTTTCATCAAACTTTTCTTTAGTCTCACATGCCTAGTTTTGGATTAGTCAACAACCCTAACTTGAAGTAATCATAAACTTGCACCTGTAATGTATAAAGATCTGAAACTGCTACAAAATGTGCTTCATTGTGTTTTATTCAATTCCTCTAGGTGTCACTACTTGGAACCTCTCAGAAAATGAGTTATAGCAAAAATGACATACCTTGTTGAATTATGGCTTATTCTAGAGAGCGACCTTGTAGAGCGTGCCCCACACGAAATGCTTGTTTAATTGATCTGAAACTATTACAAAACATACTAAAGAATGTACCCTAACCAACACATTTGGTTTCACTTAATTTGGATCTGTTATGAAAAAGTTATGACGTGTTTACCTAAAACACCTTTTTTGACTAGTTTCAGGACTAGCCACAAACCCTATTTTCCACGGAGTATAACTCCAAAAATACAATGACCCACAAGATGAATTTTTTACCGCAGATACTTGGATATGTTTTCTCAATGGCATAGAAATTTCATGGTCTGAATTATTATAGAAAAAAAATTATAGCGAAAATCGTGAGATGACCTGTAAATAACATACCTTAGAAAGCACCATCAAAAGAATTTATCCTTCCTTGCATTTCAGCCTTATTTTCTTCACCTTCCCTCAGAATTTCGGCTTCTATATCCTTGTTTACCTCAGACACCTATATATATTCAATATTCTCAAGTTTTATTAAAATGAGAGAGCCTTGCCTCTTATTTATACTCTCGAAGTAGCTTCCTTAAAAACATATTCTAGGTCACTTTGCCCCACTTCCCTTATTTTAGGGTTAACCCACTTCTAATTTCTCCATTAAATTTATTATTGAAATAATTTATTTTTTATTCACTTTGAATTATAATACACTCATTACTTCACTTTATTATTTACCTTTTAAAATCTCTTAAACTACTTTGACTACTTTAACCTTTTGGGGCTTCTAGATGACATATGAGGGTCCTCCAACTTCGTAAGGCCATAACTCTCAAACCGTGAGGAGTTATGTGACATTCCACATACCACCAGAAATGGAATGACATGTACTATCCATATATAATAGTATTATCTAAAAATATATCATAACTCATACCTTTATTCATCAAACAAAATTGGGTCCATTACCCAAACTCGAGGTCTCCAACTTCTCATGGCCATAACTCTCTAACCGTGAGGATTTATGTGACGTTCCACATACCACCGAAAATGGAATGAAAAGTAATATCCATCTATGATAGTTTACCTGACAAATTCATTTTCCTTCATCTCATTATTCCACAATTAAGCATGGATTCTCTTACTCCGCAAAGCATCTTCCCGTGAGGGCTTTCACCATAAGGGTACCACTTTGGAGTTCATCCATATTTACTTCTTATCAACCATGACAATAAAATAATGAGTCATCTTTACATCAAACAATCTTGGGTCCATTACCCAAACCTTTGTGTTGCGGGGCTTTCTTCAAGAGTTGACATCAATGACAACCAACCTTAATTAACAATCTCTCCCTTTGGCATTGATGGAAACACTCTGATACAATACTGAAATCATATCACTCATGCTCCCCCTGGAACCATGCCTCTTTCCTCTGTATCTGATAAATTTTCCTCTATCCTCTGCATCTCATAAATATGCTCCCCCTGGAACCATGCCTCTGTCCTCTGTATCTGATAAATGTCTCCCCCTTTGTCATCAATGACAAAGGTATATTTCCATATGGGGCCACTCCCCTTGACTGAACTGTCCTCTTATGGTGCTTCCTTGTGTACATCTAAGATATATAAGATAATCATTCAAAAAACATTCATTTTGGAGTATAAATAACTCAAAGTCTTTGGCAAAGATATTCAAAGGCTTCCCATGGAAGTGGTTTTTTAAAGATGTCTGCCACTTGTTCTTTTGTACCCACATATTCAACTCTGATGTTCTTTTCTGCAACCTGTTCCTGTAGAAAGTGATACTTGATTGGAATGTGCTTCATCTTGGAGTACATCATCGGGTTTTTTGAGATACTGATGGAACTTGTATTATCACAATATATTGGAATGGGCTCATCATACTCAACCTGTATATCTGTCAAAGTTTGTTTCATCCAAAGAACCTGTGTACAACATGTTGTTGCTGCAATATACTCTGCCTCGACTGTAGATATAGATATTGATGATTTTTTCTTTCTTAGCCATGATACCAAACACTCACCTAAGTAGAACACTGCTCCATTGGTGCTTCATCAGTCATCAATACAACCTGCCCAATATGTATCTGTGTAGGAAATAAGTGATAGCTCTTTTTCTTTTGGATACCATAATCTAAACTCTTTTGTTCCTTTGAGATATATGAAAATCCTCTTTACTGTTAATACAAGTGATTCCATTGGTGCTTCTTGAAATCATGCCACCTATCCAACTGCTTGCATTACATCTGGTCTGGATGATGTCACATATAGTAGGCTTCCAATCATTGACCTGTATTTCCTCTGATCTGTAGACTTCGAATCATCATCTTTTCTCAACTTACAACTGGTTTGCATGGGAGTGATAACTGGTTTGCAATATTCCATTCCAAACCTCTTTATCATTTCTCTGATATACTTGGTTTGAGAAATAAAAATTCCTTGGTTGCTTTGACATATCTGAAGTCCCAAAAAAAAGGATAGTTCTCCAAGTAACGACATTTCAAATTCATTCTGCATGTCTTTTGCAAATTTCTGGCTTAACCTATCATCATCACTACCAAAAATAATATCATCA
>ML822667.1:65818-77042 GCA_009831015.1 Picea engelmannii | reverse complement strand
TTTTCAATGCTAATCCAAAAATACTTTTATTCTTATCTTTTCACATTTATGAAACTCTTAAAAAATAACTACCTTTTCTTGACCCAAAGCCAAGTGGTCACTTATGTGTTCATTCAAGAGAATGGGGTGCTCTTGTTAGGTCACAAGTGTTTGATATATCTGAATTGTGGGTTGTTGAATATACCCTTGAATTATAGTGGAGCCAGTGAGATTGATCATTATAATTATTGAAATTTAAACTACTTTTTCTTTTCACATTGTGTCCTTTTAGCTTTTAACCTCCAGACAGTATAAAAAAGATGCCTCTAGTGATGTATCGACCATAGAATTCAAATTACTTTTGAATCCCACTACCAATACACCACCGACAACATTGAATGGCATTGTATTCAATGTTGATTAACAGAGTGGCTATTTCTCTCCATAAAAGAGTGGTACATTCAACATTCAAGATCAAAACCGTTCCCAATATAAATGTATATGATAACAACTAGTTGCTTCTTCATGGATACAAAAATGATTTGTGGTTCTTCATGATCCGTCGTTCTTTAGGTTAGCCCATTTTTGGGTTCCATGTGTCTTAACCAGCTTCAGACTCTTCATATCTAGATGATTCCTTTCCTCGTATTCAATAACCTCTCATTCATTAGAGTCTGCATATGAGCGAGGACATAAAAGCAAGTCCAAATTAAAAAATCTCGACATTAAATTGATGTTAAAAAATGAGAGTATAAAACCAAGGTAATGGGTACATCCCCTGTAATGACAAGTTTCTGTAGGACTCAAAGTAAGTTTATGCATGTGGCATTCTCGTCAACAAATATCAATAATCCATGGCCAAGGGAGAACAAGGTGTTCAGTAAAACAATGCACAGATGTAGCTGTAATAATTTTCTGTCTATCCATGAAAGCGATTCATTGTATTGCAAAATACATAAAACCCATTGTGGTGAACATAGACCATCCATTGATTCACATATTCTATGATATGTTTCATAAAGAGGCAAGAGTAAACCAGGTAGGGATATCCCTTGGAGAATTGATACGAGGGTTTTGAGATGAAACTCTATGTTGTATTTGGTGAAAATGAAGAATAAGATACATCTTTCCTTGGAGGACTTCTTTGAGCGATTCATGCATGTTGGAGCTAGCTAGAGTTTTCATTGTTTTTCCTAGCTAGGGTTTTGTAGAGCTATTGGATTGTACCAGTGTTGTGATAAGTCTATGGTATGTACAACAACTTTATATTTTTCAAATTAATGACTTTTTTTGTCCAATACTTGTGTAATCTACAAATTTGATTTTTAGCCATCTATGTTATTCATGGTTTATAATTTCTAGCTATATATGTCTTGTTGATTTGACATAAGTTAAGGGAAATTATGTTAAGTGATTTAACATTATAATTGAAGAAGATAAGGTTTGTTTTATTTTTGTATTCATGGTTGTAACTAAGAGTTTTTGGATCTGGTTTATGCATGATAAAATTTCCCTCATGGACTAAAACTTATCTAAACACTTTGGTATCTTTTCTCCTTGAATTGCCTAGAAGTTTGGGTTGTTAAGGATTGAAATATTGTCCACTTACACTACTATTTTTTTCTATATCTCATAATAGTCCTAAGGTTGAATTCATAGGTTTAAGACTTGGGAAACCTCTAGTTAAGAGGTGAAATTTCTAAATTCTAAATTTCAAGAAATTTCAACCATTCTGTTAAACAAGGATATTTTGAATTAGAATGGCTACTGAAGACCTCCCCCCACAATAGACAATATGGAAATAGATATAGAGTGGAGTTGTCTCCAAAAGTTAGGCATTTTTGATGGATTATGGTGTAAGGAAAACCTCTAATAACTGAAAACCTAAAAAAATTGGGATTTAAGGACCGTCCATATGCTCTCTCTACCTCTTAGTAGGAGAAAAAATGAAGAACCTCTTTCTAGGCTACAAATTCACTCTATAAGTTTGGAGAATAACCTTTGAGAAATCAATATTAACAATCTCAACGCCTCATGATTGGTGGAAGATGCTCTTAACATGGCATGCTTGATACTTAGGAAACATGTTGTAGAAGCAACTACTTTGGAGAGCCAAGCATTCCCTCCCAAAATACTTATCTTGAAAAATATGGATCACTAAGAACCACACCATATTTAGACAAGAATCCTCCACTCCCATAGGGGATGCCAATCAAGCTCAGGGAATTTTGCATGAGATGATATGATCCAATGAAATTGGTAAGACTTCCTTAGTCAATTTTTAAGTTGAGGACAAGAATTGGACCAAAGATCTCATTTCAAAACAACCAAATCACTCCAAGATTAAAAACAAGAAACCCAATCACTCTTCCAAATGGTAGCTCAAATTAGGTGGTCATGAATTTCATAAGTGGGGATCATAAATAAAAAAACATATCTTATTTCTTGATGGTGATTCAAAAGAAAAATCAAGGGTGGAAAGTGTGGGGTGGTCATCTATAACCTTGGTGGAAAAAAGGAATTAAAATATGCTTGGGAATTAAACAACACAACCAATAACATGGTGGAATAAAAATTGATCTATCAAGGCCCAATTGCACTAAAGGGGAAAGGATTTTACCAAGAAACAATGGTTAGGGACTCCTGGATTATAATAAGGTCATTGTTCCATCTAATTCCTCTTCAAAATATTAGACGTCTCTACTCACCTAGTAGATCATTACATTGGTCACAAATTTTGACAATCTCGACTTATTTTAGGTCTTAAAAAACAAAGCGAGGAAGTCAATGCTCAACCCAACCTGGGCACTAGGACGAATGAAGGTATACATAAACTAAATGGGGGCCTCTATAATTCATGCCCCTCCCATTATTTGGTCGTTCATTATGATAATGGTGTCATACTCCAATAGGTGTCCCATCATGCAGGTGAAAAGGGATGAGCAATTAAGACTCCCTTATTGTTCATTTCACCTCACTCTCCTCCCTTTGGCATGTGTGTTCATGTTTAGTACAATACATGTCTTGAAATTTGTCTGTGGGTTTATTTTTATGCGATTCTAGTTCAATGTCATTGCCAACCTCTTTTCTCTTGCTCCACTACTTGAGAATAACATCAAAGAAGGGTTTGGTTTAGTTATTATGATGCACTTTAACTAATTCACATTGTTTTCTAATATAAAATCTATCTATCTATTATTATTAAAACATACACATTAATTCTACAATATATGCAACCATAATTAAAATAATTTTTCACAATCAAAATACTAAATTGAATACACAATATCCTTCATCAATAACACAATGTTAGCCTTTGCCAACAAGGGGAGTAATCATGTCAACACAATTGTTTTTTAGATTGGACACCAATAGATAAGGATCTTAATTTTATATGGATTCATTAATTTAATATCAATAAGGGAAGTGCATCCAAAATGATTTTGTATATGATTTTTACTGGCCTAATGATCCAAAAGTTCTTGGATGTCAATTAGTTCTTAAGAAGACACTAAAATCCGATCAGATTTGGGAAATTAAGATCGTTATGACTATTTGCAAAATATCATGTGAAAACACTTATCCATAAACTTCATTAATTGATAATAACTTGTGGGGAGAAAAATGTTGAAAATGAGAGAAATATTAACAACAAATATCAAGTTACATCACACAAGTTGATAACAGAGTTCACCCATCTTGGGTTACGTCTCTGGTTCCACTTCAAAATGAGAGACCACTCTATTAATGCTCACATTTTTGATACAATAATGACTCGAACTTGTGTTTTTAAAATGTCCTTCTAATATGCTACTCAACCCTAGAAACATAGGTCACCATTGAATTCCTCTCGAAATTCTAAGAAGAACGAGCATAAAATTGCCCATATTCGAACACAGTGTTCAAGGACCCTCCTTGGCATGCAATTCAAGACAAAGGTACAACTCTTGTACTTGTCCAAATTCCCACCTCGGGATTCCTGCTAGACTGAAAGATCTCCCTGACATGCAAAATGATGCCCATACAATGGCTAGGCATGTGGATTTTATAGGCTAGGTCAAGGGGTTCGAACCCCACCCGACTCCATAGATTCCTGGAGCAAACTTAAATACAACGATTCCTATTTGTTTTAACAAATGGTATGGTTGGCGCAATGATCAGAGCATATAGTTAAGTCATTGGAATGTTCCCGTGGAGGTCGGTGGTTCAAACCTTGCCAAGCCCAAACAACTTTTATACCCCTTAGCCAATATTGGCCAACCGAAGAGTGCCACATGACACTCTTTGGTTGGTTCACATGTTGTACATTCAACGTCACGTCAGCGCACAGTAAACTTGCCTACGTCAACTTCCACCTATCAATGCCAAATCATCATCGTACTTCCATGTCACTATACATCCTTCCATGTGTCACCCTTTCAATGGTGCCACTTGGACCGTACATATGCCACATGACAACTCTTTACTGGTCCAACTCGGTGTCGAAAATGCCAAAATCGAGTGACATGTGGTAGCCTCTCGTATTTCCACGTTATCCTGTGGGCCTGCCACATGTCCTGCCCTGTTTGACTTTTTTCCTATTGGTCAAAATATTCAGAATATCATAACTTCTTCATACAATGTCCATTTGAGGTGTTTTATGCACCATTAGAAATCTCTCGTCGAGCTCTATGCAATGAATTCATTTTCATTAGCATTTGAGATGATTAATTTTTGAACATTTGGGATCCTCCTGGATCACACCTCCCCACTAAAGAACGTTTGGGCCTCCAAAAATTTGGATTACTCAACAACTTAGTGATGATAAAGATTTATCTCTTCCACCTTGCTGAAATACACTTCATTTGATCTTCATACTAGAACTGATATCCGTATTCAATCTCCATCTTGGACTTCCATCTCGGATCATCAACTTGGATCTCCATCTTGGAATCTCCATCTTGGAATAATCTCCATCTTGGACCTCCATATTGAATTTCCATCTTGGATTTCCATCTTGGATCTCCATCTTGGATCTTCAGCTTAGACCTCCATTTTGAATCTCCATCTTGGACTTCCATCTTGAATCTCCATCTTGGATCTTCATCTTGGATACGAATTTGCTCCATATTGGACTTGATCATTTTGGTTCTGGTCATGCCATGGCCATATTGAATTCACTATTATTGTATTTCCTGATGTATCTATTAGATCCTCTGAATGAACTTCTTGTTCATTTCCTTCACTCGATTCTCTGAAAGAAAAACCCAAACATGTTTTCCCAAGAAACTGTATTGTTTGAATCGCTTCTTTACAAGGCATTAATAATACATCATACATGAACATGGAATTTACATAACATATTTATTATGTATATAGAATAAATCATACATTATACTTATTTCACTCTTTTAATAATTATTCTACCTCCTTACTTCATACAAAGAAGATTATTTCTTTACTAGATCTAGGAAGATATGGCATAACGACAATGCTTTTCCTACTCCCGATATACATGTCAAATGTCTTCAACATCACATTCTTTCGTTCTTTCATCTTTGTACTTCAGAACAAGAATGATATTACTTGGAAATTTGACCCACATGTATTCCATCATCTGATAATAGAAAACATTGCAGTAGTTGTCTTCAATGCTGATAAAGAAAGGCTTAGAAATCCCTACAATACCCCTCCCACTCTCGAAATTCTCCTAGAGTGGCTAATAAATCCCTCTATTACAACAATGGAAACATGATTTGGAGGTGTTACATATGAATGCTAACTTTTTTATTTACAAATGATAAACATCAATGTCCCATTTTAGGTTGCTTCCCCAAAAATGATAACCAGAACTGTTCCACTGCAGGCTGCTTTCCCGTAATGGAATAGAAGTCTTTTAGTTGTTTTCCTCTGATGCCGACACTGACTCTGAATCCTAGAATTCATTGGATCTAATTATAGGTAGACCAAGCAACCTATATAATCTCCAAAAGTCTGGTTCATTAAAAAATGAAGTGAGGATATTGTCGCCTCACTTGTCCAATATCATCCATCCATCCTGCTTGGATAATGAGCACCTGAATCATCACAATAATAATGAAGAATGAAACAACATTGTTGACAAAGTTAACCATTCCCTTAAATTCACAAACTCTACCATTTATTGCTGCAACTACTAAACAACTCCACTGATTAGTAATAAATTGAACAACAAAATTGAATATACATATGTGAAAGAGAATGGACCATCAACATATTTTCCCTTATTAACAGGAACAACATCAACCAAAGGATCTTCTTTAATTCCAACCATAGGTTGTAAACTTGAATCCTAGATACTAGCATTAACTAGCATTTTCACATGCCCTATAATGACAATAGTCAAATTAGTATTCATTTGATGAGCCCTCACAATGAACTCAATCCCATCCTTGAAAAGATGATACTTGTTCTATTCCCTGTAGAAAATGGCCTTCCTGTCATACAAGTATGGAATTCCCAAAACCATCCCGCAAATGTCAAGTGGAACCATGTCTAACTCTACCTCATCAATGAAATTGGATGTGATCTCAAACCCTAACTTGCATTGTTTAGTTACCTATGACTGAGCATTATCACAAATCCAAGCCAAAGGATATGGTCTCAAATGAGGCCTAGTTTCCAATCCCAAATTCTTAACAACTTGCTCTGAAATAAGATTTATTTATGATCCACTATCAACAAGTGTATCAATCTTAGTGTGCTTTGAGATAACTCGTAAATGAAACATGTCATTTATTTTCCTTCCATTAGGGATTAATTTAAACTTTGTAGAAGAAGTATGCGAATTGAAACTAGCAACATAAAATATACCTTTAATGCCCATAGTTGTAAATTTAGAATTTGATCCAAGATCATGAACTATGGCTCTGGCCTTTTGTGTACCCTTTTCCTTGAACTTCTTTGGTAGCCTCTCTGGATGCAACTTCCAACACGTTGCCTCCTCATGTCCTTTCTTCTTGCAATGAGAACATTTAGGCTTCTCGTCTTTTTTTCCCTTCAACTGTTTCTCGAAGTTATGTGGCTTTCCTTTGCTTTTACCACCAGTTCCCTTGGCCTTATTTCGATCTTCGTACATTTCTTCCACCATGGCCTTCACTGCCATGAACGTAGAAAAAAATTCCTCTTTAGTACCAAAAGGATTTGTATTAGAAGAATCCTCGTCTTTTGTTGAATCCATTTCTTACTTTTGAAATGCATGCCTCGAACTAATCTCAGGAATGTACTCTTCAACTATCCCTCACGAAGCTTGAGTTTGGATGCCATAAGCATTCACTTGCAAATAAATGTCAAACCAACTCTGATACCAACTTGATCCGAAAATCCTTAGATGTCAATTAGTTCTTAAGTAGACACTAACATCCATATGGATTCGAGAAATTAAGATCATTGTGACTATTTGGAAAATATCATGTGAAAATGCTTATTTATCCATAAACTTCATTAACTAATAATAACTTGCAGAAAGAAACATGATGAAAATAATATAAATATTAACAACAAATATCAAGGCACATTACACAAATTGGTAACGTAGTTCACCCATCTTCGACTACGTCTCCAGGTCCACATCAAAACAAGAGACTGCTCTATTAATGCTCAAATGCTTGATACAATAATGACTCGAACTTGTGTTTTTACAATGATCTTCTAATATGCTTCTCAACCCCAGAAACAAATGTTACCATTGAATTCCTCTTGAAATTCTGAGAAGAATGAGTATAAAGTTTCCCATATTTGGACACAATGTTCAAGGACCCTCCTTGGCATGCACTTCGAGACAAAGGTACAAATGTACTTGTCTACATTCCCACATCGAGATTCATGCCAGACTGATAGAACTCCCCGACACACAAAAATATTCCCATACAATGTCTAGGCGTGTGGCTTTTATATGCTAGGTAGGGGGGGTAGAACCCCACCTGACTCCATAAATTCCTGGAGCAAACTTAAATACAATGACTCCCATTTGTTTTAAAAAACTATATGGTTGGCACAATGGTCAGAACATATAGTTAAGTCGTTGGAATATTCCTATGGAGGTCATGGGTTCAAACCCTGTCGAGCCCAAACAACTTTTATATCCCTTAGCCAATATTGGCCAACTGGAGAGTGCCACATGGCACTCTTTGGTTGGTTCACATGTTGTACATTCAACACCACGTCAGTGCACATTCAACTTGCCTACGTCAACTGCTGCTTTTTAATGCTACGTCATCATCGTACTGGCACCTATCACTTTCCACTTCACTGTACGACCTGCCGCATGTCACCCTTTTAGTGGTGCCACATGGACCATATAGATGCCACATGGTAAGTTTTTATTGGTTCAATTGGGTGTCGAAAATGACAAAACTGAGTGACACGTGGCAACCTATCGAGCTGGAACATCGACATGATTTCATCATGAAGTCACCTTGTGCCCTGTCATCTGTATGTATGGCCATGTGGTAGCCTGTGGGTTTGCCACGTGTCCTACCCTGTTTGACTTTTTGCCTATTGGTCAAAATATTCAAAACATCGTAACTTATTCATATGACGTCTATTTGAGGCGATTTACATGCCGCTGGAAATATCTCGTCGAGATCTACGCAATGAAGTCATTTTCATTAGTATTTGAGATGATCATTTTTTGAGCATTCTTGATCCTCCTGGATCACCTAGTACCTCTTATTGATAGCCAAAACTGCAACATTTTTAGTCCCTGCCTCTTCCAGTGACTATATCTTTTGGTCACGTAGTCAAATTACGTTAAACTTATATGATACACCCCAAATTCACAATGATATCTAAAGTTTGTTTGAAATTGCTTTAAAAACACAATTATTTTTCTATTTACTAAATTTTACAAACACAATTTTTGATTGGTTGATGTAACTTTTTTTTCTTGTTTTGTGTAATTTATTTTTTGGATTGTCAAAATTAACAAATGAATTTAACACAAAAAACTTGTGAGTGGTTAGCCAATCAGGCTCTAACAATACTATAGGAACAATAATGCAATTGAGGCTCCTCTGCATCTCACAACTCTAACACTGAGGCTCTGACCTTGACATCCAGATTAGTGTAGTGAAGTCCAAGGCTCTAACACTGACATGCATCACTACCACAACCATCCACTTCCACTTGGTATGGTAATCTACACGCATTAAGCAATGCACATCTTGTTGCCAACTATGGATATACATGTCCTACAATCATTAGATGATAATAGCACAAGAAGCTCCTAGACATTGATTGCATCTAGACACATAGGGGAATACTAGATACAATATGAAGAAAAAGAAAAGGAGTAGAGGGTGTGCATTAAACCCAAATGAAAACTCACCTATATGAATTTGTAGAGGTTTAATACTGGAAAAAAATCAGGAAGGATCGACATGTTTTTAGTTCATGATCATCTACATAAGTCAGGATAAAGAAAATGTTGGTTTTCTACAAGGGAAAATCTCCCAAAGGAGAGAAAACCAAATGGGTAATGTTCTCACGTTATCCCTTGCCCAAAAATTGCAAGGTACATTAATACAATTCATACTATACACTCTCATATTGTATATTCAGTAACGGTTTATACATTCTTCTGACACTAGGTTTATACACTTTAAAAAAACAAAAAATATTCATATAGAGTTGCAAGTGTGATTTTAGAGTGCAAATTCTCAAACAATTTATTAAAGAAAACAAACAAATTCATATGGATTTATAATTGTCTTTAAAATTGGTAAGAAATATTTGAATAATAGCATTCCTTAGCACTACCAAAAGTAATTGCTAATATTTGATACTTGACAGGTCTACATAAATTGTAAATGCACCACTCTAAATGCAACAAACAAAACTTAAACAAAACTTAAGAAATATTCTACACTAGATGCAACAAGCTCCTTTGTTGAATCGTTGGTGTGTTGCCTTGCAAGAGGGAATTTGGGCATCAATCCCTTAACTGGATCACTCACACTAAACATAGAATTGGCTATAGCTACAGACATGGTTGCAATGAAGTTGATATCTTCCTTTATTGAAGCCACATAATCATGCTTGATTGAAGAATAATTAACCAACACAGATAATGAGAAATTAGAAGTACTATCTACATCATAGACAATATATATTTTTCGTTGTTGCATGTGTTATGTAACAACAAACGACATATTCATAAAATTTGCAACATTTTCTAATGAAGCCATGTCACAAGGTTTAGTAATGAACTTTCCTCATTGAGCAAAAGAATTGTCTAAAGAAGCAAATATAAGAAAAGTTAAATGTTAAACCAGAAAACAATATCTCTCAAATTGCGTGAAAATTGAAAACTAAGATATTTTCGTGGAAGATATGGTCTGAATAACTTAGAACCCATTTAAGAATTGGTGTTCTACTTAGAAATTCATATGATTTCTTACAAATGAAGTTTGAGGAAAAATGTCTAGAGATTCCTCCACCGCTAAACAGTTCTACACATGCAATAGAAACATTGAACTCATCTTAACAATTTTCAAGCATAAACACTAAAATCTTGATGCACTTGGCAAAAGTTATAGACATAGACAAATACAAGACACCATCCAATAAATAGCATGTCTCAAATACCAAATGGATTTGATTTGGGTAGATGGCTAGAAAATTCATGCCACGTAGCACATTTGGTGTAATCTTTGTTTGTTGTTATTGAAAAATTTAAATAGTTAATGAGTAAATGTTTTCTTTCTCTTTATCCAATAAAAATGTAAACTAATAAAATTTTATGGTTAAATTTTTAAAATCATTTTAAAAAATTCATAATTATCTTTGAAAAAAAACTTTTAAAGAGAAAAATATTTAAAGATTATGCATCTTAGGGCACAAGTCAGAGGCCATAGATGCCATTAATACAAAATTTTAAATAACATATGAACATAGTGTGATGAACACCAACGGTCCCTTAATTGCATTCCATAGAGAGAGCACCACATTACTATTTTGTGGTCATCAGCTGCTGGCCAATTAATAAATAGTTAGTATAGTGAGTTCATGTTATATAATATTATAAATAAGGATAAGGGAAGGGTAAGGTTGATACATATTATATAATATTATAAATAAGGACAAGGGAAGGGTAAGGTTGATACATATGAGCAAACATTATGGTACACTTCACTTCCCCCTTTCTATGTTCAACTGCTTAGCAACTTGCAACTTGTGTGCTCTAAACACGAATTCATGGTTACATGTGGATTATTTATGTATAGAA
>ML822667.1:32790-49758 GCA_009831015.1 Picea engelmannii | reverse complement strand
GATATCGGTGTTCGCTACGTCCACGAATAACCCCCTCAAAATCTGTGAGAGAACATGGGGAAGCTGGGCATTTTTCAGAATATTAGGGGCTCAACAACAAGAGCATATTATAGACCCATTTTAAGGGCACAACATGTCACTCACAAGCAATTGAACATGGGCAGGAAGGGTAAAAAACATTCCTCCGAACCACCCAAGCTACATCCAATGGAAAATGTGTATATATATAAACACTAGTCTAAAATGTTAGTTCAACTAGTTGTTGCTAGTGTTGTCGTACATTTAGCTAGTTTTTTTTCCAATGGGTGCCTGGTTTGAATTCCCTTGGGTTAGGAACACTAGTGTATATTAATAGAGATTCCAACCATGAATGTTGGGAAGCATCCCTTGGATTTCCTTGTAAATTTTTCCTTGGAAAACAAATCTCTGTGGGCCAGCTTGAGTGGTTGAGTACTTTGAGCTTCATATAGGAGGTCTCGAGGTTGATCCCTTGCATTGGATGCATTTTTTTCATGCCTCACTCGATATCCTCACCAAAGTCAAGCTATAATCAAAGCCAATGGGTTTACACTAGGTACAATCTGCAAAATGCGGGGAAATTCCCAAATGTTTTTTATCCAGATTATTTTCGAAATGAAATGAAAGCATAGATATTCCAATGAAATACTCATGAAAATTTCCAGAAATAAAGAAATACATCAATAATTGATTTCTTTTAATGAAAGAGTTGTAAAGAGATTGTAAAAATACAAAGTGCAAGACTTGCTAGAATGGTGGCAGATTTATCTATGAGAAGTGATGTGATGACTATGCTCATTTGCAAGAAGATCATTACAATGAGGCTTTGAAGGCCTTTTTATGATAAACATGAATTCCAAAACCCTAACCCTAGGAGATGAAATGCCAAAAGTCATGTGGGCCCCATTTGGGTAAGTTAGTACATTAATTTCTCGGGGTTGTAACTTTTGCATACGATCTCCGTTTTAGGCGCATGATAGCCCGTTGGAAAGGTATTTTCGAGAAATACACATTATGCTATTAAATTCTAACTTTTTTTACATTTTGAGTGTGGCACGCCAAAAAAAAATTGTTTAGGGCCTCAAAATGACCCTAGAAGTACAGAAAGATGTGCTGACATGAAAAATTCCAAAATAAGCCAATTGGATTAGGTGGGTGGCCACCAGTCTCCACCTGGAATATGTGTAGGGCTTCAGATAGCCCCAGAAGTGTAGAACCCGCAATTACAAAGAAGTACAAAAGAATGTGTTGAACTAAAAACTGACAAGAGGAGCCAGTTGGAATAGGTGGGTGGCTACCAATATCCACCTGGATCAATCCTCCCCGCTTAGGAAGCAATGGTCTCCATTGCATTGAGTGCCCAGGGAAGAGGGGAACGCATTTTCTGAACCTGAATCTTGGTGATCTGTGTGCCTTGTTGGACAAGTTGCACTGCTTGGTCTATGGAAGGATGTCACGAACTTGTTTCTGGCGGGGTTGAATCTGTTCCACCAATCTGTTGTCTCCGAGTTTAATGGGGCATTGTGTAGGAACCATTGTAGGTGAAGAAACAATATATTCTTTCTCTTCGACAATCTATTTTTGATGGATAGAAGGTTTTGAGGCTACAGTGGTTGTAGTGGTCTTCTGGACATCCTTTGAACATAGTGTGAATATGATGAATTTTGCAGTATGAGAGATTACCTTGCGGGACTGTTTTGGTGGAACAATAATCAGAACTACCTCTGGTATCCTATAGAGATGATTTCCTGGAGTAATAATGACACTTTGAGGTTTGGAATCATAGACAACATGAAGTTTCCACATATATGTTTGGTCCAAAACAACATCACATACATCAATAGGGGAAACATCACACACTACCTCATCCTTGAAGGGATGGATGCCATAGGAAAGGTGGAATTGTTGGTTGACATGAAGATCACGTCCCAGGTGAAGCCACTCGATGTTGTATGGCTGTAGGTATGGTGTTTTTGACAACCCCAAATGTTAGATGACCTTAGATGAAATGAGATATTTTCATCTTTCGTTATCAACAATGAAATGTAATGGGGTCCCCTTCACCCACATCTATGAATGGAAGAGGTGCTCCCCCTCTTCTGGATATACTGGTTCTTCTGTTTGAATTGTTGTGGTTACGGAAATAGCAATGGGGTCTGCGTCGATGATTTGTTTGTTTGCAATATTTTCTAGATTAGATTCTAAATCAAGGTTTGGCTCCATGTCTTTGACCTCGGCCACCAATGACTGTTTCGAGCGACATCCATCGGTGTTGTGCCAAGGGATTTTGTGGAAGTCACACCACTTCCTAGTGTCATTCTTCATCTTTTCTTTACCCTTATTATCTTGTGTCTTGGACTGGTTGTCTAGAGGTCGTTGGTTAGGGACATCTTTACCATGCTTTGGTTGTTGTATATTTGCAGACCCAAATTCCCATTTGTTTTGGTGCCTAAATTTATGCTCGATTTTGACAACATATCAATAGGAAGCTCCCACTGATGAGATGTTTAGGAAATCCATTTCGGTTTGGATGTAGCTATGTAGATCCCCATGGTATTTTAGAACCAGATGTCGCTCGAAGGATTTGATACCCAACTTGGTGCAGAGGGTATGGAAAGTATTTGTGAACTTCAACACTGTTTGGCTCTTCTCTTGTCACAGTGTGGTCCATCTCATGTATTGGTATTCATAGTTATCAATAGGTTAGTATTGTTTCTTGACTGCATCCACAAAAAAATCCCAAGTGGGTTCGACCCCATATATTCCAGATTCCTCTATGGAACTTTTCTCCCAGTAAGTTTCTCACCAATGTTTGACATGGGGGAGAGCCTTGAGGAGTGTAGAGGTGATCTTTTCCTTGTTGGAAATTTTTTGAAAAGAGAAATAACCTTCTAATATATTTAACCATTTTTCTAGGGCATCCACATCTATTTGACCTTCAAACATGGGAATATCAAAATCAATTTGTACCTTGAAGGGAGAGGTTCCTCCAAAATGGTCGCTTGATGAAGATATGTATGTTTCTATCGACATACATTGAAGGTTGTATGAAAAATTCTCCATGATTTCATCCCTATGTCGCGTGAGAGATTGCTCAAGAAACATGTTAATAGAATATCCCTCTCTTTTATTTTTCTTTTCTACTCCCATCGAGGGTTTCTTGGGCGTGCGAGAGTGAGGTCGTGAGAGAGTGATTTTCCTCAAGAGAGACAAGCCCGAGACCCAATTGACTATACTCAGACTTCATTGAGGACATGAGCTGAAAAACGATCAAGAAAATCCTGCTCTGATACCACTAATCCAGATTATTTTCGGAACGAAATGAAAGTAGAGATATTCCAATGAAATACTCATGAAAATTTCTAGAAAGAAAGAAATATAACAATACTTGATTTCTATTAATGAAAGAATTGTAAAGAGACTGTAAAATTACAGAGTGCAATTCTCACTAGAATGGTGACAACTTTATCTCTGAGAAGAGATGTGACGGCTACGCTCATTCAAAAGAAGATCATTACATTGAAGCTTTGAAGGCCTTTTTAAGATAAACATGAATTCCAAAAACCTAGAAATTCAAAAACCTAACCCTAAGCGATGAAACGCCAAAAGTCATGTGGGCCCTATTTGGGTAAGTTAGTACATTAACTTTTCAGGGTCGTAACTTTTGCATACAATCTCCGTTTTGGCACGTGATAGCTCGTTGGAAATTTATTTTTGAGAACTACACATTATGCCATCAAAATATAACTTTGTCTATAATTTGATTGTGGCACACCAAAAAAACATTGTTTAGGGACCTAAAGAGGCCCTGGAAGTACAAAAATATGTGCTAACATGAAAACTTGAAAAATAAGCTAGTTGGATTAGGTGGGCGACCACCAGTCTCCACCTGGAATATGTGTAGGGCTTCAGACAACCCCATAAGTGTAGAACCCACAATTACAAAGAAGTACAGAATAACGTGTTGAACTAAAAACTGACAAGAGGAGTGAGTTGGAATAGGTGGGTGGCCACCAATATCCACCTAGATCAATCCTCCTGCCTTAGGAAGCAATGGTATCCATTGTGTTGAGTGCTCAAGGAAGAGGGGAAAGATTTTTTTGAACCTTAATCTTGGTGAGTTGCATGCCTTGTTGGAGAAGTTGCACTACTTGGTATCTGGAAGGTTGTCACGAACTTGTTGCTGGAGGGGTTGAATCTGTTCTCTAGGTTTGACGGGGCATTGTGTAGGCACCATTGTAGTTGAAGAAACAATATCTTTTTTCTCTTTGACAATCTGTTTTTGCTGGATAAAAGGTTTTGAGGCTGCAGTAGTTGTAGTCGTCTTCTATGCATCCTTTGAACATACTGTGAAGATGATGAATTTTGCAGTATGAGATATTACCTTGCAGAACTGTTTTGGTGGAACAATAGTCAAAACTACCTCTGGTATCATATAGACATGACCTCCCAGAGTAATAATGACACTACGGGGTCTGGACTCATAGACAACATGACATTTACACATATATGGTTGGCCCAAAACAACATCACAAACATCAAGAGGGGAAACATCACACACTACCTCATCCTTGAAGGGATGGATGCCATAGGACATGCGACACTGTTGGATGACACAGATATCTCATCCATGGTGAAGCCACTTGATGTTGTATGGTTGTGGGTGTGGTGTTGTTGACAACCCCAATTGTTTTATGACCTTAGCTGAGATGAGGTTTTTCTAGCTGTCGTTATCAACAATGAAATGCAACAGGGTCCCCTTCACCTACATCTGTGAATGGAAGAGGAGCTCCCCCTCTTCAGGATCTATTGGTTCTTCTGGTTGAATTGTTGTGGTTGCGACAATAGCATTGGGGTCTGTGTCGATGATCTATCAGTTTTCAATATTTTCTGGATCAGATTCTGAATTAGGGTTCGGCTCTGTGTCTTTGACCTCGACCACCAATGACTTTTTCGAGAGACATTCATCGGTGTTGTGCCAGGGGATTTTGTGGAAGTCACACCACTTCCTAGTTTCATTCTTCATATTTCCTTTACCCTTCTTTTCCTGTGTCTTGGACTAGCTGTCTAAAGTCTGTTGGTTAGGGATTTCTTTACCATGCTTTGGTTGTTGTAGATTTGTAGATCCAAATTCCCATTTGTTATGGTGCATAAATTTCTGCTCGATTTTGATAGAATATCGATAGTAAACTCCCAATGATGAGATGTTTAGGAAATCCATTCAAGTTTGGATGTACCTATGTAGAGCCCCATGATATTTCAGAACCAGATGTCGCTCGGAGACTTTGATACCCAACTTGGTGCGCAAGGTATGGAAAGTATTTGTGAACTCCATCACTATTTGGATCTTCTCTTACCATAGTCTGGTCCATCTCATGTACTGATATTCATAGTTATCAACATGGTAGTATTGTTCCTTGACCGCATCCACAAAAAAATCCCAAGTGGGCTCGACCCCATATATTCCAGATTCCTCTGTGTAACTTTTATCCCAATCAGTTTCCCACCAATGTTTGACATGGGGGAGAGCCTTCAGGAGTGCGGAGTTGATCTTTTCCCTGTCGTAATTTTTTTGAATAGAGAAATAACCTTTTAATAGATTTAACCATTTTTCTAGGGCATCCACATCTATCTGATCTTCAAATATGGGAATATCAAAATTAACTTGTATCTTGAAGGGGGGGGGTTCATACAAAATGGTCACTTGATGAAGATACACCTGTTTCTATCGACAGGCATCGAAGGATGTCTGCAAAATTCTCAATCATTTTGTCCCTCTATCGCGTGAGAGATTTCTCAAGCAATAGGTTAATAGAATCTTATGCTCTGCCATTTTTATTTTCTACAGCCATCGAGGGTTTTTGGGGAGTGCGAGAGTGATTTTCCTCAAAAGAGACAAGCTCGAGACCCAAATGGCTATACTCGAACTTCGTCGAGGACATGAGATGAAAAACGTTCAAGAGCATCCTGCTTTGATACCACTAATCCAGATTATTTTTAGAATGAAATGAAAGAAAAGATATTCCAATGAAATACTCATGAAAATTGTGAGAAACAAAGAAATACAATAATACTTGATTTCTATTAATGAAAGAATTGTAAAGAGACTGTAAAAATACAGAGCACAAGACTCGCTATAATGGTGGCAATTTTATCTCTGAGAAGAGATGTGACAGATACACTCATTCACAAGAAGATCATTACAATGAAGCTTTGAAGGCCTTTTTATGATAAACATGAATGCCAGAACCCTAGACATAAAAAAACTTAACCCTAGGAGATGAAACGCCAAAATTCATGTGGGCTCTGTTTGGGTAAGTTAGTACATTAACTTCCCTGGGTCGTAACTTTTACATACGATCTTCGTTTTAGGCACGTGATAGCCCGTTGGAAAGGTATTTTCAAGAAATACACATTATGCCGTCAAACTTTGACTATGTCTACAATTTTATTGTGTCACACCAAAAAAACACTGTTTAGGGCCCCAAAATGACCCTGGAAGTACAAAAAGATGTGATGACATGAAAAATTCCAAAATAAGCCTGTTGGATTAGGTGGGTGACCATCAGTCTCCACCTAGAGGATGTGTAGAGATTCCGACAACCTGAAAAGCATAGAACACACAATTACAAATAAGTACAAAAGAATGTGATGAAATAAAAAATAACAAGAGGAGCTAGTTGGAATATGTGGGTGGCCACCAATATTCACCTGGATCAGTTTTATTAGTTTGTGGTTTTTGACATCTACGTCTCTCTTTGAGTATTTTTGGAATAAAGGGTGGAGTTGCAAGAATCCCATTAATCAAAGCATTTTTCTTAACAGTCCACTAATTTGTTGAAATGAATCTTCCAAAAATTTGAATAATGAAGGTTTGGATGAGTCCATCATTTGAGTTTCAAAAGTTATTTGGAGCTCGAAAGGTCTTAGAAAACTCTATGCTTGAGTCTAAAAGATTTTTTTTATAAAACCTAGCTGAAATTGAACAAGGGGGTCCAAAAAGTGGTCTCAGAAGTTTTAGAGTTTTAGGATGTTTTCCAAATCTTTCATCTTCAGTCCTAAGAGAACTTAATAAGGGCAAGAATTGAAGGATTTTTTACTTTGTTGCAAACATTGATAAACACAACTCTAGTATCGACAATTCCCATGAACAAAGGAACTCTCACCAATGTTCTTACTTGCTTATAAGTAATGCACAAAAAGGTGGATATGCCTCAAGAACAATCAAAGTTTTTAATTAGAGCATTGAAGTCACTTAACGATGACACTAAGGAGCAAGAAGATAAAATTGATCTTAACAATTATGAATTGGAATTTTTTTCGTTTTATTAAAATGAAGTTAGTGAAGCATTGAAGGAAAAATCAGATGAGGAAAACGATAAGAAGGATTGCCAACCACCTACTAAAATTTCATTTCAAAGATGAGTTTACAAACCTTGGGAAAAGTTGCAGTTAAAGAGGAACCAACATTGCTTACAATATGAAAATAATGAATCTAACTTCTTTCACACTCCTAATTACTCCAAACCAGTTATGCTTGTGAGTGTAGGATTTCTTGATGATGATTTGAAGAGGTAAACATCTAATGATGGAGTTGAAGCTAGGAAGAAGGAACTTGAGGATAAGGATGATCATGATGATATAACTAACCATGATCAATTGAGTAATAATGAAGAATTTGGTAAAGTTCCTGAAAAATGCAAACATTGTCATTGAGTTGGAAATTAGGAGTTGTTGCATTGTTTTGATATTAACCCATGCAATTTTTGTGGGAAGACAAACCACCGTTCAAAAAGGTGTCAAAAAAAAATGAAGGTTAATTAGAAATAGGTAAATTTAGATGGTTAGTTACATGACATTGAAATTTGGAAGCAAAGTTATTAGAATGGTCTTATTTTCAACTTCATACACAAGTACAAATATGTTTAATATGAGACATTTCTACAATGGCTGTGACCCAGATTTATGAGTGGAATGAAAGGACTAACATAATGAATACAATAACACAGATATTTGGAGAACAACAACAGATATCCAGTGAACAATAACTTCTATTCAATAAATAAAATAGGTTGAAACTGTAAAACTACAGAACTGGAAACAACTTGCTCGAATGGTGGTAGCTATCTCTGAGAAGAGATGTGGCTTGTTACGTGCATCCATCTTAGTAGAATGATTACAATGAGGCTCCAGAAGACTTTTTAACATTACTCGTGAATTCCAAAACCCTAGACATCCAAAAACCTAACCCTAGGAGACGAAACACCAAAAGTTATGTGGGCCCTCATGGGTAAGTTGGTACCTCAACTTACTGAGGTCGTAAATTTTGCATATGACCTCTGTTTTAGGCGCGTGATAGCCTGTTGGAAAGGTATTTTTGAGAGCTACAAATTATGCCATCAAAATCTGACTCTGTCTACAGTTTGACTGTGGCAAGCCAAAAAAACACTGTTTAGGGCCCCAAAACGACCCTAGAAGTATAGACTTGACCAAAATATGAGCTTGGTGTCCAAAAATGACCAAATACTAGACCAAAATGTGATGAGGAACCTGCTATCCCGATCTGAGGTGATGGTCTGTGGTACCCCAAAATGGACCCACACCCATTCGAAGAAGAGCTTGACAGTATCTGCCGCTATGATGCTCTTCTTGCAAGCTGTGATAATAGCCATCTTCCAAAACCGACCAACCACCACAAATACACAATCATTGTCGTGCTTGGTGGATGGAAGGCTAGGCATGTAATCCATTGAGATGGATTCCCAAGGCCTCTCGGGAGTAGGAAGAGGGGTGTATAAGCCTTGATTCTTGATGGCTAGATTGGCAATGACACATGCAATGCAAGATCTGATATACTTGTTGACGTCTTGTCAAAGTTTTGGCCAAAAAAAATGTTTCTGTAGGATGGCCATAGTTTTCTCCATGCCAAAATGTACTTCCATCCGACTGTAGTGAGCCTCCCAAATCAACTTTGCATGATCGCTTGTGGGAACACAGAGCTGGCC
Organism: Picea engelmannii; assembly: GCA_009831015.1. Taxonomy (NCBI): domain Eukaryota; kingdom Viridiplantae; phylum Streptophyta; class Pinopsida; order Pinales; family Pinaceae; genus Picea; species Picea engelmannii. Next base: position 40,735 of record ML822667.1, on the reverse strand, counting down.
CAGATGGAATAACAGTCCATCCTGGATGTGAAAATTAGTGACATTCGCTCTTGTACCCAAGAGCTGATAGGTGGTGGTGAAGTCAGGGTCACGCTAATAAAGTTGGGGCCACTCATATGCCTCATTCCCACAAGAATGGAGCATTGTGGCGAGTGCAACAATGGGAGGACGATTGAGGCAGTCAACAACACGATTTTTTCTCCCTGTTTTATACTTGATGTTAAGATGGAATTGTTGTAGGTATGTGGACCACTTTTGATGGTGATCATTTTGCAACGTCCCCTGTGTTTGTATGAACTGCATAGGCTTGTGATCAATGTGGATGATTGTCTCCTTTCCTAGAATGTAATTTTTCCATTAACGTTAGGCTTACACAATGGAGTACATTTCTTTGTCATAGGTGGGGTATTTCCAAACAATATCTAAGAGTGTCTCACTATGGTATGCGATGGATGACCATGTTGAGTGAGCACCATTTCGACAACATAGTTGGAGGCATTAGTCTCAATCTCGAACAATTGTTGCAGATCAAGTAAGGAGAGTACTGGAGCTGAGCACAAGTGATGCTTCAAATCATTACATGCTTGTTTTTGTGCCTGCACCCATGCAAACTTTTCCTTGCCACCACTCTTGGTTTATTGGTTGAGGGCCCATGGAATATGGGAGAATCCCAACACGTTCTGTAGAAGTTGGCAAGTCCCAAGAACCTCTAAAGCTCGATTAGTGTGGTTGACGCTGGCCAGTCAGGAATGACTTGGATCTTAGCTGGATCCACATGTACCCCATGCTCATCAACAATGTAGCCCAAGTATTGGACCATGTTAAGGCCAAAGGAGCATTTTTCCAAGTTGGCATATAGCTTGTGCTATCGCTGAGTGCCCAAAACCCGGTGAATATGTTGCATGTGCTCCTCCCAAGTTCTGCTGAATATGAGGATGCCATCTAGATATACCACCACAAAAGAGTTGGTGAATGGTCTAAATACATCATCTATCCATCTCATGAAAGTTGCTAGTGCATTTGTTAAGCCAAAGGGCACGACCAACCATTATAAGAGACCTTCTTTAGATTTGAAAGTTTTATTCCATACATTAGTTGGTTCGATGGGAACCTGGTGGTAGCCAGACTTTAGGTCAATCTTGTTGAAGAAATTTCCCCCCTTGATTGGGTCAAGAAGGTCATCAATTTGGGGAATTGGGTACTGGTTCCTAACTGTGATTTTTTTTAATGGTCTGTAATCAATGCAGAGCCTCCACATCTCGTCTTTCTTCTGCACCAACATAATCGAGATTTCACAAGGGGAGGAGATGGGTTGGATGTGCCCCTTTTGAAGCAGATCTTTGATCTGGCGCTTGATTTCATCATTTTCCATCAGCGAGCGACGATAGACTGGTCCATTAGGTAGTGGGGCACCGGGGGTTAGATCAATTGTATGCTTGACATGGAAATGCGTCGGTACCCCAGTGGGCGAGGAGAAGATGTCTCTGTACTCTTCCATGATCTTGTCCAATTGCTTCTGATGCAAATAGAGGCTATGTGTATAGGTCACGAATGTGGGGGACACCTTCTGCTTACTGCGAGAAGAGATCACAAAGAAGATGAACTTCCTGGTCTGTGAAATGACTTATTGCATTTCTTAGAAAAGATTAAATAAATAGTAGTAGGTGGCTCTACCTCTGGTATCTTGTACAATTGTCTACCCAAAGTAATAATAAAACTGTGGGGTCTAGACTCAAACACAACATGTCACTTCCACAAATATGGTTGGCCTAAAAGAACATCACAAAATTCCAGGGGAGAAATATCACACAATACCTTGTCTTTGAAGGGCTTGATGTTGTAGGGAAGACGACATTGTTGGATGACGAGAATATCTTGTCCTTGGCGAATCCTGTCGATGGTGTAGGGATGCGGGTGTGGTGTTATTGGCAGGTCCAATCGCTTGACGACCTTTGCTGAAATCAGGTTCTTCTGACTGCCGCTATCGACAATGAAATGCAGTGGAGGTCCCTTTACCCACATCTGTGAGTGAAAGAGGTGTTCCTCTTCCTTTGGTTCTTCTGGTTCGCTTGGTTGGACTTTGGTGGTAGAGACAGTGGCACTAGGTTCAACATAGATGATCCACTTCCCACTTTTTGGATTTGATTTGGAGTCAAAATCTTCCTTTGACTCAAAATTTTTCAGCTCGACCACCAGTGATTGCTTGGAGCGACATTCTTCAGTGTTGTGCCAAGGGCGTTTATGGTATTCACACCATTTTCCCATGTCCTTCTTTGACTTCTCATTACCCTTCTTGGGTTGTGGCTTGGACTGATTTTCTTGTGAGTGACCATCTTTGATCTATCCCTTGTTTTGTGGGTTGGGGCCATATTTTCCCTGCTTCGGCTGTGAGGAGTTTGTAGATCCAAACTCTCTCCTTTTCTTCTTAAATTTCTGCTTGATCTTGACAACATATCTATAATCCGCACTTAATGATGTGATGTCAAAAAACTCCATTTCTGTTTGAATGTATCTATGCAGACATCCGCGGTATTTGAGAACCAAATGTCGTTCAGAGTCTCTGATACCCAATTTGGTGCGCATGGTATGGAAAATATTGGTAAAATATGGTACTGTCTGGTCCCTTTCCTGACACAGCGTGGTCCATCTTGTGTACTAGTGCTCATAGCTTCCAACAGGGAAGTACTATTCTTTAATGGAATCCCTGAAGGAATTCCATGTGGGGGCGACCACAAATATTGCAGATTCCTCTATGGCCCTTTTCTTAGAGTAAGTATCCCACCAGTCCTTAACATGGGGGATGTCCTTGAGGAGTGCAAAAGTAATCTTTTCCCTGTAGGAAAAATCGTGGACCAAAAAATACCCTTCAAGTAGATTCAACCATTTATCTACAACATCCGCATCTATCAGTCCTTCAAATAATGGAATATCAATTTTTTCTTGTACCTTGAAGGGGGTTGCATGGTCACTTGATGAATATGCATCTCCTGTGGGCAGCCGCGGAAGGATCTGTGAAAAGTTGTCCATCATTTCATTCCTTTGTCGTGCAAGGGCTTCCTCGAGCAACATTTTAAAAGGATATATTGCTCCATCATATTTCTTCTCATCCCCCATGGGTTGTTGTCGGGCTCGGCATGGCCGATCTTGTAAAGGCTCGACTAGTTCGAGTCCCAACATCTTGTACCTAGATCTTGTCAAGGACATGCACGAAGAAAAATAAATGAAGAGCATACCGCTCTGATACCACTGATTTGGATTTATGAGTGAAACAAAAGGACTAACATAGTGAATACAATAACAAAAATATACAGAGAGAAAAAAAAAAATATCCATTGAACAATAACATCTATTGAATAAATAAAATAGGATGAAATAGTAAGACTGTGGAACTGGAAACAACTTGCTCGAATGGTGGTAGCTATCTCTGAGAAGAGATGTGGCTTGCTACGTGCATCTGTCTAAGAAGAATGATTATAATGAGGCTCTAGAGGCCTTTTTAACATTACTCATGAATACCAAAACCCTAGACATTCAAAAACCTAAACCTAGGAGAAGAAACGCCAAAAGTTATGTGGGCCCCGATGGGTAAGTTGGTACCTCAATTTCCCGGGGTTGTAGCTTTTGCATACGACCTCTATTTTAGGCGCGTGATAGCCCGTTGGAAAGGTCTTTTCGAGAACTACACATTATGTCATCAAAATCTAATTCCATCTATAGTTTGACTTTGGCAAGCCAAAAAAGCACTATTTAGGGCCCCAAAATGGCCCTAGAAGTACATAAATATGTACTGACATGAAAACTTCCAAAATAATCTAGTTGGATTAGGTGGGTGACCACCAATCTCCACTTGGAAGCTGTGCAGGGATTTATATAGCCCCGAAAATGTAGAACCCACAATCAAAAAGAATTACAAAAGAACGTGTTGAACTAAAAAGTGTCAAGAGGAGCTAGTTGGAATAGGTGGGTGGCCACCAATGTCCACCTGGATCAAGATGACTATGGATGTTTTTAGTGAGGCATTGATGATGTAGGGAATGATGAGGGCCCAATAGAGGTCATATTATAATTTGAATATAGAGTCTCTAGAATCCATAAAATACATTGTGGTTACCCTTTTCCATTTTACAAGGGGTATATTGATGTTCATGATTTATAGATTCTAGGACTTCTTATTTTTTAGTTGACAGGGGGAAGATATTGTTGATTATTGCCAAACTTCAATTTCTGAATTCTACTTAGTTTAATTTTGAGGATTATGGTTTATTTAGGATGATGGATTAAGGATTTGATAATTTTGACATGGATCACACACATAGAGTTTTTGGATTGATCAATTTGACCTTCAGAGGTTATTAAGTGAGATAGTTGAACACTTACATTTTTTAAGGATTTTGCATAATTTTGAGGATATTGACATGAATGATATTTTTATGGATGGTTGTCTAAGGATAATGGCATAAACGATATTTTGATGGATATTTTCCTTTTTATCATTTGAGGATTTAGCCACTTATTATGGATATGTGACTTGCATGGTTGTTCAACATGTTTGACATTTTGGTTTCATGATTTGAGGAAAACCCAACATCTTACCATGTTTACTTCTTAGTGGGTTTTGAAAACAATATGACACATTCATTGTTAAATCATTCACATGTTTTTATACACAAGTTTACATAATATAGTATTCAGATGCTAATTGACACTTTTTTTTGCTAGCAAGATTACTGACATAATTTTTATGTGTCTTTTTCTTGTAGAATTTTTCTGAACACATTTGTTCACTTGATAGTCTTTAAACTTAGTCTTTAGAATTCACAAAGATGGTCTTCGAACCTTGGAGAGGACAAATGATTATTTTGTATTTTTTCTTGATACATTGGATGATTAGAAATTTTTAAGGCTTGTGATGTGTTGGGATTTTGAACCAATTCACTTCTCATCAAGTTTTTCTCTCATCATCTTTGGGTTCACATTAGTAAACTTTTACATGTTATTTGGCTCATTTGTTGCACAATGAGATTTCCCAAACTTGGTATTCGACATCCAATTTTGGTGGTTTTTAAGTGGATCTTCATCAAGGCTCATGATGTTTTATACCGTAAGTATTAGGTTGAATACTTGGATATGTTACTAGCTTTTGCACTAGTCTTTGTTGCCTAGATGGTACACATATACAAACTTATGATTAAGCAAGGGATTCTTAGCCTTTTAGCTCCAAATATTGAGTCCTTGATCATATTCATGTGTACCTTGGGATATATTCTTTACCCTAAGCACTTATATATATATTTTTCATGTGAAATATCCAAGGGAAACCCATAGCGAACTTCCCCTCATTCCAAGGATGGTACCCAGGGTAAACCTGCTTCCATAGAAGCTCTAGGATTTGTTAAAATAGGGCTTGAGGCTGTTACAAAATTATACTCATTAAGAAATTAACATGTCACTTGTGGGAATTGAACCTAGGTGGGGAGGATAACACTCCTTTACAAAATCACCCAGAATAAACCCAATTGACTCCTAAGTACTTACTTGTGTGTTATGGATACCCATTATTTGGCAGTTATGATTATTGTACTATTTATTATACATCGTTATGCGAATATGATTGATTTGGATTTAGGAATTTTTTTTCCACTTCTTGATTTTCTTGTTCTTTCAACATCATAGTATCCGGGTTGAAGATGCAAGCAAGGTGAAATCATAGATAATCATGCTTAGTTTGGAAATTTCTCAAATCATTTGTTTCACATAATTTTCTGGAGATAAATGATGTATTATACAACTATTATGTTATATGTCTGTTGCATTGTGTTTAATTCCAATACACACACAACACACATTTGATACATAACTAGTTCTTTTTAATAGAATGTTTTTTTTTGTGTGTGTATGTGACTGACATAATACACAACTAGTTGGGCATTTACTCACATGACACAGGGTCATTTTATCTGAATGTTACCATTATAACCTCTAGATGCCCCCTTTATGCCCCATACATGACACACAAGGTAAGATAGGGTTTCAAACCGATGACTTCATATAGCATAGTGCCTTAACAACACAGTCCATCATCGATTTCCCTACACCCTGGGGGATTTTAATAGAATCAAATTTTAATTTGATGATACTATGAATTTTATCTTCAATATTAAATTATGGAAAAATATTCTATTAAAGTCAAATTTATTATCAGTTAGATACATATTCTTCATATATATTTTATATATTAAATAAATTCTAATAAAATCAAAACTATATATATTTTTTTCAAAGAAAAAAATTGTATTATTTTCATTTCATATAACCATAATAATACATTATGTATAAATAATATATAACTCAAAATAAATTAATCCTCTTTTTAATAGTAGAGGAATGACTTCATAAACTTTGAAAGACTATAGCCCATACGCTGAGGTTCTACTTATATAAGTTTTTTCACTTAAAAAAAAAACCACAAAAATAAAAAAAAACTAAGCATTAATCCCTCATTCACAATCAACTAAAAAAATTAAATATTACATTAATAAACAAATTAAAAACTTAATCCCAAATAAAACTTAATTTAACAACAAACTAACTACCATCCATCCACTAGTTATAAACAATGCCAATATTCTCTTCCATTATTTCCATCTCACCCACCTACATGACCAAAGCTTTCTTTGACAATTATCTTGAAAGTTAAGCTCCCTATAGATATTAGTAAAATAAACGATTGTGAATTTTTTCACTAATAACTTTACTTGGAAAATTGTGCATATTTATGTTACTTTTTACCCATTCAATAATGAATTTAGAGTTTCCAAATACTTAAAGCTATGCCGACTTTTTTTTTTAAGTTTTTCTCATAACTATTAATAGAGCATTTTATTATACAAAGTTGTTTTTTCTACCTTTAACCTAGACTTGAAGTAGCCTTATGGGATAACACAATTGGTGAGACATGCACACACTCTCGGTATGGGGAGGTCATGAATGCAAACCTTGTGTCTTTAGGGTTGTGGTTTAGCACCCTTACTATCCACGAATATGGGGAAGTATTGGTTAGTTTCCCACGCCTATTTCCTAGTGAAAAAACCTAGACTTGAGGTTATGTTTATAGCCATATATTCCACGTCACAATTCCATATAAACTAAACTAATATACAATTAAGAGATAGAAATTAAAAATAATAATGAGAAATTTAGATTCTTGTGCATAGACAATAAATGATAATAAATATACAATAAGTAATTACTATAGATATATAATATTAAAGTATAATAAAAAATATATTATTGATATATTATTATTATTATTATTACATGGTTTGATTTGGCTGAGGGATATTTTCCCCCACGTAATCCGTGGGTTTTCTCGGGTTCTATTCCAAAGTTAATATATATATAAGAATAATTTATAATATAACCATAATATAATAATATATAATATAGTCATAATATGATGATGATGGTTAATATCTAGACCAATTGGTCTATCGGACCTTAAGAAGGAAGAGATTACTTCGATTTCTTTAAAATTGTATTTTTGTGCTAAAAAAATATTGAGAGAAGCGTTCCAAGATCACCATAGTTTTGATGACTTGGTAGGTTAGGAAGGTCTATATTATGTAAAATATTTTTAAATTGGGATTTAATTGGTAATAGTCAGGGAAATGTAAGAGGATGTGTTTTTCATTTTCAACCCTCTCAGTGTCACAAAGATGACAATTCTATCATCCCACGATGTTTTGGAATTTTCCAATGCCTAGTTCCACTATGTAGCTCGTGAGAGTTTGTTCTTATTTTAGCAATGTTGATTTTCTACTCAACACTTCTCAAAATTGAGAGGTACTTTTGATCTTCTAAATTAGGGTTGACCACCTCTTTGTAATATCTTAGTTTCATTTTATCCTCTAATTCTTTATCACACCACATATTGTCCTTAAATTTA